>LIEC01011871.1:0-52980 GCA_001925005.1 Drosera capensis
TTGAAGCAGTATGAGACATTTCCAAAATATACTCTCTTATGTTCCCTTTGCCTTTATACCTCATTGAAATAAGATTACTCAAAAGAGTACTAGTTTCAGCCTTTTCGTTTTTTGCAAAACGTTTCTCAAGTTCGGCAAGGAACGATTTGGCATTAGCCTCTTCAGACATAGTGCCCCTGAATGACTCTGGAATTGCACGTTTCATTATCATAAGACTCATGCGATTTGAGCGTTCCCACTTCTCCATCTCCCTCTTTTCATCAGGGGTAGATGTATCCTTAAGAGTAGTAGGTTGCTCAATCCGAAGTGCAAGGTCTAGATCCATGCAACCGAGAACTATCATGACGTTCTCTTTCCATTTCTTAAAATTTGTGCCGTTAAGCACAGGGATACTGTTAATGTTTGCAGATATCGTAGCAGCAGAAGTATTGACTGAAAAAGAACAAAAGATAATATAAACAACAAGCTCACAATTATTACTGAAATATAACTTTAATTTACAGATTCAAATAATTGACAAATTCCCATCACAAGATACCTAACACAACATTGATTTTAGTCTTTGGACAGAAAATCAACTTGTAAGTGGTACTCTTGGTGTAGTAATCAAATATTGACAATAAGATCCTGTCAAATATTAAGTCTTTCTTTGGACCGACTTAATATTCACATGAAAAACATAATAATTGTCACATATTTATTACCACAAGCATGTTTTAATTCCTGCCAAATAAAATCTTCCTTTGGGCCGATTGTTAAATACATGGAATTAATACACACACAAAACATCTTAATATTCTAGATTAATTAATTTACACAAAAGAGGTTGCTTTGGCAACATATTGTTTCAATTAATTAATTAGAATATCAGACATATACAAAATGTATATAAAATATTATTGTCAAATATTGAATCTGAATCGTATCTTATATATATTCCATTTAAATATTTAAATGAAAAATAAATCTGAATCTAATCTCAAAAAAACTTTATCTCAATATCTTTTCCAAAAGAAAAATATTACCCTACAAGGCAATATCTTTTATTAACTTCATCTCAATATCTTTTGGTAATATCTTATAATTACCCATTCAAGGAACAACCTTGATTGTTCTATTTGCTGAATCGGTGCAAAGCCACGAATTGCTCAGATCAAAAAATGGCAAGGTGGATAACTTAAGAAGACTTACATGGACAACATGAAGAATAAAAGGACCATCTGCCTGTACAATACCTGACTATACCAATGACTTCTCCCCCAAATATAGAGAAGTAATTAAAAGCCAATTTACAAAGGACTATAAATCTATAATACTTGTCAGTGGGGGCATAATTTTAGCACACCAATTCAGGATCATAAATCATCTAGATTATCCCCAAACTTTATACTCTGTATTTGAGGACCAAACTTTAGCCGATTGCAAAAGAAAAGTAAGATTGCTCCAATTCATCACTCTTAGACATGTACAAACAAATGAGATGCCTAGAGCAGTACCAAGTACCTAAAGGTACACCATCAGAAAATACGAATTCAAACAATGAGATGAAGCAACGTGATTCACTTGCACATTCTAAATCCAAAAAAACAAAATTTTCAAATAATCCAATATGAAGGAAGCTCTGATACCAATTGTTGGAATTAATCCACATAAATAACTGTAACCTTCATATCGAATTATTTAGAATAAATCATAAGCGGAAGCGTACCTGAATCCATAAAAGCAAGCCTTTAATCTGGGATGAAGATCACCTAGGGTTAGGGTCTTCCAGTTGATACACACGCTAAGGGTTTCTCTCTCTTGCGATGAGATGCCAGAAAAATGTAACGTATATTCAACCGGGGACCATAACCTTCACATATATAGTGGTTCTTAATCCTAATCAGCCCATCATCAATTAGGATCAAGCCCGTGGTATCTACACAATTGGGCCCTATACTTTATATGACGATGTATTGGCCCACTTAATATTAATATCCATAGGACCACTAATATTTGGGCCAAACTGTAAAATAGCACATAACATACAATTAATCCGTATAATTAAATTGTCCATGTACATATAATATGAGTCCATCAATCCAACATGACAAGCATGGAAAGAAACGATCCAGATGTAGAGAGCACCACAGGGAACCAAAACATCATAAGGGATAAATCTAGATCTCCAAGTCGTAAGCGCAATGCAGGCTATCCTAAGCGCAACAGAGAAGATAAACAAAGACAACACATGGA
Source organism: Drosera capensis (assembly GCA_001925005.1). NCBI lineage: Eukaryota > Viridiplantae > Streptophyta > Magnoliopsida > Caryophyllales > Droseraceae > Drosera > Drosera capensis. The sequence continues at coordinate 2,236 of LIEC01011871.1, forward strand.
CATAAAGATCATAAGGATGAGGTAACTCTCCTTCACAACTATGTAGCGTCCTATGACCTTTTGTTTTGTTCTAAACTCTATGTTTAAGAAAAAATTTCAAACAATTTCTTTTGTAAAGTAGTAAGTAGTAGTGATCTTTTTGTTTTCAAAATTGAAGTGTTGTTATCACCAGTTTAGGGGGAGATTGTTAGCATTGATATGCAATCCTCCCATTTGTATAGAAATCGATGAACAAAACTTCAGTTTATGACATATTCATAGTTAATCGTGTAAGCCTAGAACTACGATGATCAGATACAACGTAGGATGCTTGCAGTAGTGTCATAGAGGATCACATAGGAGGCCATTCTAGATCACCAGATGTAATCGACATCAAGAGTATAAGATGAGTGTATTGCGATGAAGAATGGCAACAAAGGAACCAAAAAAATCTCAGAAGTAGAACCAAGGATTCAGGATCAAGACCATATCACAAAATGCAGTAGACTTGATAAAATAGAACTGCCTCATAGCAGAGGCAAGAACGCAATAGACTGGGCATGCAACATGGTTGGTTGATCAATGGACGAGGATCTGGGTAATGCTAAAATCCAAGATTCGAGGTTTGAAATCCTTATGAGGTCGAAAAGTGTTATGAGGGGAATCTGTCAATATCACCGAGGATTGTAAAGGGGATAAACAGACAGCTGTCAATATCAGTACAATACAGTGACAGGTTATGATTTCTTGAGCCATATAAAAGGAGATCCAATTCAGACAGAGAAAGTTGACGATTGTGAGGAATTACTAAGAAGCTGAGAAATCTCTCATCAACATTGTGCAACCATTCTCAAGTGCTGAATTGAAGATCCAAGGATAAGAAGTTCACTAGTTGCATCAAGAACTAGTTTGCAGCACAGTCAAGGTGCAAGAAGCTTGTTTCTTGGTCTTAACAAGTTTATAATCTTGTGAGACATTTTTTTGTCAGCTAAAAACAAAGAGATAGTGAACGTCTGGAGTAAGTTTTTGTTTGGTCATTTGATAACGATTGTCTAAATTAGTATAAATTTTTGTGTCCTTTATTGTTTTATATTTTAACTTAGAACTGTTAGAAAATTAATTGGACATAAAGAGATTAGTCCAAAGGACTCAGATCTCAGCTGCGGACTAATTTTACAAGTCTATAATAGAACAGTTACATACTAACCATTATCAGGCTGCATATTATTAATCAAGAAAATTTTTAAATAACATTTCACCTCAACCCCCCAACCCTTATTAGGGAAAGTTGGGGATGAATGTAGATGTTGCCAATAACGTCCCAGGGGTAACCAGGCTTAGGATTGCCATGCGAGACTATAAAGGATATATTAGGCTTACGGGTAGTTGAATTTGAAACAAACAGTCGAAGCGCAGGTTAGGAAAGTGTTGGCTATACATCTAGGATTGGAGTTTGTAAAGTTGGATGTTCTGGACAGGATTATCATCGAGTTGGATTGCAAAGAAGCGATTGATCTGCTTTTGAGAGGCAAGGTTCCACATGATCTGTCTTTACTGGTGAAGATCGCACAAGATTGCCATCATTTATTCTTGTCCTTCAGTGAAGTTCATGCACTTGGGTTTATAGAGAAGCTAATCGTGTTGCGCACGAAATGGTTTCCTAATTTGTAGGGTGACATAGGTTAGACATTTAGCGCGATATGCTGCCTGTGCATATTCTTGACCTATATAACTTGGAGAAGGAGTAATGAATTACCCACAATGGGCCTTTATAAATAAATAATATCTATCAATGACATCATAATGTTGGAGTTCGAATAATCACATTGGTTATGTAATAATGAACAAATAAAAACGTTGATGTTGTCGGTATCATCTCACAAACGAATCTTGATTGGTGGCGTAGACCTAAGTTTGATTATTGAATAACAACAACATGAGAGAGCACGCAAGCTTTATATAAATTTGTGGCTTTTCGTTTGATTATTAAATAAGCCGATCCCATGGCTTATATTTATAGAGATAAGAAATGTGCCAACTATGATATCATATGGTATGATCAGTTAACCAGAAATATATGATGATATCATAAATTAAATGTTCTCCAAATATCTAGAGCATATATATTATTTAGAATAATTAAATAACATAAACGAATAAGTCCTCGTCCATATATCTCACATATACTTATTCAATCTACATAAGCATTTCTTTCTTATTTAGTTCATCTTGAAATATACGCAAAACTTCTTTATTTGACAAAACTTTCATCCAAAAACTACAAAATCACTCCTTTACTGTTCTAGTTGGTTTCACTGACTCGTATATAAAAAGTTACAATAAAATCTACTAATTTCAATATTTTTTAAGTGTATTAAAAATAACATTATAAAAAATCGACACACATAAATTTATCTTTTAAAGAAAATAAATGAGAAGAAAGTTGATCATTCTTTTTCTGGAGCATGCTCGTCAGTGGTAAGTTTTTTAGGAAAGAAAAGAAGATAAATGAGAAAAAAATGAGACTCATTTTTTTCAAGGAGTTGTTTTCTCAAAACCCTAACCCCTCCCCTCGCTTTGATCGATATCTGAGGAGCAGAGGAGTGGATTGCATGCATTTAATGTATTTATGATCCCAAATTAAATTTATTTAATATATATTGATATTTTTTTTTTAATAATATAATATGATCCAAATATTTATTATAAATATACTATTTTCGTTTAATAATTATTCTAATATTTTTTTATGTATTATTCAACATATAATTTAAAAAGTTTCGTTACTTATTTCAAAGAATCGATTCTAATTTTTTTATTTATCCACGATTATAATATTATAATATATAGTATTTATTATAATTAATGTTCATAATATTTTCTCAAAAAATAATGTTTGATGATTTTTTAATATCGATCGAACCTTTTATCGTCATATGTGTCTAGTCAAAATAAAATTAGATTAGAATTTTTCTACCAGTATAATTGAAATAAACATATATAATCGTTAATAGAATTTTAGACATACATAATATGAATTATAAAAATAATATATAAAATCAGATTAAGGATCGGTGTAAAATAAAGTTTAATTGGATAATTAAATATGTTATAAATTTTTTTGAATATTAACATTTGAAATGAAACTTCTTTAGATGCCTAAAAAATAATTGACCCTATTTCCTAATAGATTTTGCTGAATAAAAATAAAAAAATGAAATTTCTTGAGCAGCACGTGACACCACCATCTCGCCACCACTGCTCCCCGCACATCCCACTCATCTTCCGTTTCATATATTCCCCTCTCTCACCAAATCACCACCCAAAAAACATAACTCGACCAATTCCACCAAACCCTAACCCTAATCGCACCCCCAAAATTCAGCCACCATTTTCACCACATCCTCAATCCTCTCACCACCAACCCTAATCCTAATGGATCCGCAATCGAACAATCTATTCGAGACGGCGTCGCAGCCCGACAGCAACAACGACGCCTACACTTTCCTCGAGTTCAAGGAGGACGAGGATTTCGCATACCCCCAATTCGACGAGCTCTCACCGCCCATTCTCTCTTCATCCTCTCCCTGGCCGACCCCTTCTGATTCCGTCGACCGCGGTGGCGGGGGAGGTGGAGGGACGGGGTCTGATCAACAGTCTGATTCGTCACCGGTTGGGAAGAGTGGGAGGGGAAGTGGGAGTGGTGCGGCGGCGGCAGTTGAGGCGTTGGCGGCGGGGATGAGCGGGTTGAATTTCGAGGAGACGGGGGATGATGAAGGGTTTGATGGGTATGGAAAGGGGGATTTTTCGGAGCATGCTTGTAGGTATTGTGGAGTTCAGAATCCGGCTTGTGTGGTTAGGTGTAATGTGGCTTCGTGTAGGAAGTGGTTCTGTAATTCCAGGGGCAATACGTCCGGTTCGCATATCGTGAATCATCTGGTATGTTGAATCCTTATTGTGCTTGGAATATAGACTGGGTTTTTTGGACTGCTGCTTGTTTGTTTTTTTGTTGTTGCTGATTAGATTTGATGTAGTTGCTGCATTGTGATGTTATAGAGAAAACGAATTCGTGTGTGGCCAGTGGGTAGATTAGCTTATGTAAACACGAACCGTTCTGCATTTGGAAGTGATGTTTTATGAATTATAGAGAAATCTATGGCGACTCATGTTGCCGGTTTCCATCTGTCCATTAATACAGACTACCTTCCTCGACACTTAGCTCCTTTATAAAGGCAGCAAGTGCATCCTCGTGGCAAGTTCATGCTTGTTCCTTGGCTGTGATGTGATCAGTCAGTATTCCTCATGAAGCCTAGAAGAACAAGTAACTTTGAAGTACTTATCCCGATGAACTATCAATTACCCCTTTTCTAGATACCATTTCCTGCTGATATTATGTACTATAATATATGTGGGTGTCAAAATAGCTCATGATTCTTGGACTCTTGTCGGACACTGCACTCGTTAGATACCCGACACCTTTACACACTTCAAACAAGTTTGGTCTTAATCAGGGTCGAAGTGTTTGGCCTTTATTTAATATTCGAATGTATTTCATGTAAAGGTCATAGCTTTTTGGTGGAGGCAATGTTGTTAGTATATAAACAAACATAATATAGATAAACACATATGATAGGAGCTTGATTCATGTCATGTGGGTGTATAAGAAAACATCAGTCCTTCCTCTGGTGAAGCAAGTGATTTCTAATATGCATATATGCATGCACTTGTTTACATGTCACACAACATGCCCTAACATGTCAAAAGCTGAATAACTTAAAAGTTAAAAGTGTGTCGACGTATCATGTTGTATCGTGTCAAGTATTACCTGTCCCGTGCTACATTAGTGGTTGTTGTTTCATTATCCAATTGGTACTGTATGTATACAATGCAAAATCTGTTTAATGTTCTGACACTAAGTATACCTTTTGATGCATGAATACTAGTAGCATGATACTAGGACTGTTATTTACTCTTCTGTCTGTCACATACTCGTTCACTGCATTAAGATCTCTGTTTGTATTTCAAGCTTTAAATTTTGACACTTAATATAAGTTCCTTTCTATACAGGTTCGAGCAAAGCACAAGGAAGTTTGTCTTCATAAAGACAGTCCTTTGGGGGAAACTATTCTTGAATGCTATAACTGTGGTTGCCGAAATGTCTTCCTACTTGGCTTCATTTCAGCCAAGACAGAAAGCGTAGTTGTTTTACTCTGCCGGGAGCCATGCTTAAACAATAACGCGCTGAAAGATATGAATTGGGACTTGAGTCAGTGGTGCCCTCTTATTGATGACAGGTGTTTTCTTCCATGGCTTGTCAAGGTTGGCTAGGAGTTCCTTGGTTTTTCTTTTTGTAAATCTTCTTGTTGGGGTTTTTGTTAAGAAGTTTCCTGCAACTCTGCAGGTACCATCTGAACAAGAGCAATTGAGGGCTCGACAAATCAGTGCTCAACAAATTAATAAAATAGAGGAACTTTGGAAGACAAACCCTGATGCCACCCTGGAGGACCTTGAGAAGCCTGGTGTGGATGATGAGCCTCAGCCTGTTGCTGTGAAATATGAAGATGCTTATCAGGTCTGCGGGGGTTGACTATGAGAACTTTATCTTGTGATTACTTCTTCTTCTTCTTGGCTTTTTGCAAATGTCCAGGTTGATGGGATGTTTGCATCTTGCATATCCCTGCTTTGGACTTTTGTAATAGAGCTGATAAACTATGGGGTTTTATTTTTTACTGCTGCAGTATCAAAATGTTTTTGCTCCACTTATCAAACTTGAAGCTGACTATGACAAGGTATGGTTTATATCTTTTTCTCTCCTTTTGGATCTGTAAAACGCTGGATTTTAATGTCTTACTCGACAAGTTCTTGTTAAGTCTCTAGTCTCTCTGGACTTACCTTCGGTCTGTTTCCACCTTGCTTTTAATCTCTTGCAGATGATGAAGGAATCACAAAGCAAGGATAATCTCACTCTGCGATGGGATATTGGTCTTAACAAGAAACGCATTGCGTATTTTGTCTTCTCTAAGGTTAACCTTGTCTTGGAGTATTGTAGTCATAGTTCTCGGTATTTTCCATGCTGGCTTTAACCGAAGGAATTGATGTTCACATAGGAGGATAATGAGTTGCGACTTGTACCTGGAGACGAGTTGCGGCTGCGATATTCTGGTGATGCTGCCCATCCTCCCTGGCATTCTGTTGGACATGTGGTACGTTTTCTGTTTGTGGCCCATGTTCCATGGACCCTGACAAAGTTCATTGTTTTCATCTTCATTTGATATGTTAACTTGATCTGCCTATGCATGCACATCTATGCTTTAACATGTCTTTTTCCTACATTCACAGTTCATAAATAGATGCATGGTTGTAAAGTCTTCATGTTTTATGTAGTTCCTGTCTATTTAAACCTGGCTGATCCTGAATGTGAATAATTGTTTTCTTCAGATTAAGTTAACTGCTCAGGAGGAGGTAGCACTTGAACTTCGAGCAAGTCAGGTATTCTTCTTTCAAATGACTTCTTTTTATTGTTCTCAACTAATATGCTCAGCTTCAGGATTAAGGTGGTTCTTTCAAATCTTGGTTTCAGGGAGTCCCTGTTGATGTAAGCCATGGTTTCAGCGTGGATTTTGTTTGGAAGAGTACAAGCTTTGATCGGATGCAGACTGCAATGAAATCTTTTGCTGTGGATGAAACAAGTGTTAGTGGGTGAGTTTCATTATTTATCATTTGCTTTTCTCAGTGCAACGAGTTTAAATCCAGTTTTCTGTTCTCATTGGTTCTATTTGGTCATGTAATTTTGGATTTTAGAAGGCTCTGCTCCGCAGGTCCTCAGTGTCTTGGTGGTTAGTATACACTGTAGTTTTGGTTCAAGAACATTCTCCAGTTGCTTTGTTTGATATCTTTTGTAGACCAACTCTATACCACCTCTACTAATAAATGTCACAAAATTTCCCTGAGATTGAAACCATTTTAAGATACTATAGTTCAGTTTATCCTGTGAGACTATATAGAAAAGCGCTTACATATGCCTGGGGGGTAAACGGAATACTCCCACCCCTAAGGTTTCCACATGGCTGTCCAATATGCACACTTGACCTTGACTGCTGGGTTTCCACATGGTTTGTGGACATGATCTCAGAGTAAAATTGAAATTTGTAAAGCAGGGTTGGTCTGTTGCCATTTGAAACCTGTCATTAGTTTCTACTGGTTTTCTTACCTAACTACTAGGCATTGAGAAAATAATGAGAATGGAGATAATTAGTTTTAAAATCCTAGCTGTGAGAAATGTTAAAAAATGCCATAATTTCTAAGGTATTTCGAAATCTTAGCTAGGAACAGATGATATTCCATTTGAATATGCGGTGTATGGGCGAGTACTAAAACTTCTACATGATGCTAAAACTAGACGTTCTTCTGACAACTCACATATGCCTGGTTGTATTTGATGCTTTCTTATTACAGGTATATTTATCATCACTTGCTTGGCCATGAGGTTGAAATGCAGTTGGTCCGCAATAATCTGCCTCGCAGATTTGGCGCACCTGGACTTCCGGAGCTTAATGCATCTCAAGTAATGTGTTAAATATGCTTTCTGTTTGTGAATATTGTCAGCGAGCTTAAATTTGCAAATCTGGGATGCCAAGAGTTACTATCATCTCAATTTTTAAAACCGTTATCTTTTATAAAAGATCTTTTATGAGTTAAGGATACTTGCATTTACAGACCGAAGTCAGTATGTCTAGAGAGTGAGCGGTGAACAGTGTGTAGGAGTAGGAGAATTGACTTGCACACGGTAGCTTAGCAATGAGCAAGAGTTTGGGACAGATGCTATAAAGCCGTCCTCTAGTCCTCTTGCACCTAGTTCAGTATTGACGCATCAGTCTTAGTTTTTTTTTTTTAAAAGAATTTTTAATCTTGGAGGTCTTCTATTATTTTCTGTTCATGCTATATGGCTAGTAAATTTATAATTGATAAGCTCCTCCTTTTTTTAATTTGGCCCTTGTTTTTGATCATTTCCATCTAGTTATGGTTTCATTTCATAGTTCTATGCATTTGTAGGTTTTTGCTGTAAAAAGTGTCCTTCAAAAACCGATAAGCTTGATTCAAGGTCCACCTGGAACTGGCAAGACAGTCACTTCTGCTGCTATTGTTTATCACATGGCTAAGCAAGGACAAGGACAGGTCAGCTTGTGATTTTGTTTCCTTCGTATGATGTACGTTCTCCATCTTTTTACTTACAAGGTAGCATTGTGTGATATATTCAGGTATTGGTTTGTGCCCCGAGTAATGTGGCTGTTGACCAATTGGCTGAAAAGATAAGTGCGACTGGGTTAAAGGTAACTGTTTCTTCATTCTTGTCAGCTTGCAAATCAGGAAAAGGAAAAGCGATTCCCTCCCTTTCCCATCTTCATTTCTTGTTTGTATCCGTGCAGATAGTTTGTTTGCTTTATATGCCATCAATTAGAATGCTTGCTTACCTAATATTATATGTTCTCAGCTTAGAGAGGGGTCAGGGAGATGGAACTTGTCAACTGTCTTATCTCACAAATCGAGAGGCTAATTTTTTGTTGAGAATTATACACATTTTTGTTTTATTTTTTTGTCTTGATCCAATTTGGCTCTCTTTTGTATTTGGTTGTGGCTGATTGACTTGGCGCTTTTAGAGTGCCGGCTGTGATATCGATGTTGGAAAAAGTAAAGATGTCGAAGATAAATTTTTATCGTCCTCGTCATTGTCATAGACATATATGCTTGGGGAACTATTTTCTGTGTCAAGTGACTTCAGTAATATTTAAATGATCATTGAACAGCAGTTTTATATGGTGGTTCATGATATGTACAAACTCAAGTTGATTATGCCACTTCTGTGTGTTAGATGATTAGGGTATGAAGTCCACAGCGTTCCTATTTTTATTGCCTTCTGTTTCCTGGGACTTGTCTTTTTGTTGTTATGTTTGTTACCTTATTTACTTTTGCAGCAGCGTCCTATTCAGCTTTAGTTCTTGAAATATTTGAGCAGAATACTATATTTGTAACACATATCGGTTTGTAATTAGAGGACTTTGCCTGTTTCTTTCGATTTCGTGGGGTCTTCTTGTTGTTTCCTGTTACGGCTACTTTTTGATAGAAAATGCGAATTTTTTTTAATTCACTCCCCAAAGAACTTCAAACATAAGAGAATTCCCACATAGTATGATTTTCCTACATAGGATAATCTCAGACAGTGATTTGAAGCTTCTAGCAAGGATATTTTTGCTTGAGCCCTTTTCTCTTAAGCATCCATTCTTTTTTAAACAGTTACATCTTACATCCCCTGTTTGGTGCGTTCATGTTAGTTCCAGAGAGATCAATAATTAGATTTATGATGGGATTGCTGATTGGGCAAGTTCATATTTAGGTTCTCTTACGTTTAGATAGCAAGGTTTTGTCTATAGCATTCTGCTGACCCTTATGCCATCTCTATTTTAGGTTGTTAGACTTTGTGCTAAATCACGAGAAGCTGTTAGTTCCCCTGTTGAGCATCTGACGCTTCACTATCAGGTCTGCTCTTGATCGGTCATATATTTCGGGATTCCTGGCACTTTCCTGTCCTTACCCTCTGAAAAAATTTGCCCACATTATATGCTTTTCCGCAGGTTAGACATCTTGATTCTTCAGAGAAGAGTGAATTGCACAAGTTACAATTGCTGAAAGACGAGCAAGGTACTCTGTATTATTCTTGTCATAATTGTCTTGGCGTCATTCGTGTTTAGCTTGCTTTAAGTGTCATTTTTTTATGGAGAAATTTTTTCTTGATATTGGGTTTCAGCTTTCTCCGCCTTTAGTTTGAGGTTCCTTGTCTAGGGTTGGTTTGTTGAATTGTTTTTGGTCAATTGATTCATGATTAGTTTTTTCCTCCTTGTTATTCTGAAAAACAAATGCTTTAGCTGAGTAGCAAATATGCCAGTTACTTGTTCTTATATTTCTTTTCTGTTGATGTAATGCAGGAGAATTGTCCAGCAGCGATGAGAAAAAATATAAAGCATTAAAAAGAGCAACTGAGAGGGAGATAGCACAGAGTGCTGATGTCATTTGCTGCACATGCGTTGGTGCTGGTGATCCTCGACTTGCAAATTTCAGATTTAGACAGGTACTTATTGGAAGTTATTTCACTGGTAAGATTATTGTGTTATCTCCTATTAAATTCTTTTCTGTAGGTGCTTATTGATGAGTCTACTCAAGCTACGGAGCCTGAATGTTTGATTCCCCTTGTTCTTGGAGCAAAGCAAGTATGTAAACATAGAATTTTTCTTTTCTTTTCCTTTCTCTCTGCCAGTTTCTCTTCCAGACTCTAACATGTTAATCTCTAGGCTGTGCTTGTTGGTGACCATTGTCAACTCGGTCCAGTTATAATGTGTAAGAAAGCTGCTCGAGCTGGACTAGCGCAATCCCTTTTTGAACGCCTGGTAATGCTTGGTGTGAAACCCATCAGGTTGCAGGTATGGTAGTCCAGTCTGTGCTTGTATACTTCTCTCTTGTGTCATCCGCTGTACACTTTCTACAAAGAGGTCACTTTGATGATTGCCTTACCCAGTAGTGGTATGCGGTTATGTAGCTCAAGTGGATTTATTCATCATAATGTACTGTTAAATTACTGACAAATCCCTTCGTTATTCCCATCTGGGAGCCTGATGGCAAATCTTTATTGTCAAAGCTATCTATCTTTAGTTTGGAAGAACATGTTAATGTTTGTTTATAAGGAAAATAGCATTTAACCCCCTAAACTCTCTATCTTTTGCACTTTGTCCCCCTCAACTTTGGAAATAGGCACTTAACCCTAGGAACTTTGAAAAAAACCTTGATTTTTGGCATATACCCCCCCCCCCAAAGTATATATTTTTTTTGTCAGAAAACCCCCCTCATAGGGGGGCATGCACGTATTTCCAATGTTGAGGGGAGCAAAGTGCAAAAGATCCAAAATTCAGGTGGGTTAAATGCATTTTTCCCTTGTTTATACATGTTAGTGGTTTCACATAATTGAGCTCTCATGTCTTTTCTTTTATGTTTTGTTTCTTCCTTCGTTTCCTGTATTTGTGAAAATGCAATTCTGGTCTTGGATTACGTCAATTGTTTTTTTGTTTGATGTTTCCAGCGAATCGTGTTGCTTTTGCTAGTTATGACATGAATTTTATTACGTCAACATTTTTTACGGGGTATGTCACTGCCCTTGCATCATGCAGGTCCAATATCGTATGCATCCATCGCTGTCTGAATTTCCTTCAAATAGCTTTTATGAGGGCACACTTCAAAATGGAGTAACTGTAATTGAAAGACAATCTACCGGGATCGATTTTCCATGGCCTGTGCCGAGCCGTCCCAAGTTCTTTTATGTTCAGGTGAATATAGTGTCCGTAGTTTTCTTCGGTTGCTTGGTTATGTGAAAGATTGTAAGAATACTTATCTGCTGCGTAAAACAAAAATGGTTGGTGATGTTCTAAGCAGCAACTTAGGATGAACACTTATGAAGCAGGGAGAATACATTCATGCCATTTTTCTTGTGCCTTTATCTTTTCATCTTACATTTTATATCATACATATGATATGTGTAGATGGGACAAGAGGAGATAAGTGCTAGCGGAACTTCATACCTAAATCGCACAGAGGCTGCCAACGTTGAAAAATTGGTGACTACGTTCTTGAGGAGTGGGGTGGTGCCCAATCAGGTTTGTGTTTATGAATTGATTCGAACTTCATTTTTATGACTTGTTCATATCTTTGTGATTGACTGCTTGATGTTTTCCAGATAGGGGTGATTACGCCATACGAGGGGCAGAGGGCGTACATAGTTAATTATATGGCAAGAAATGGGTCTCTTAGACAACAACTATACAAGGAAATTGAGGTGAGGTACCTCTTACCAGCCTACTACGTTTATTGTTCAATTGTACTTGTTCCCTGTTACAAACTAAGCAATTCTGGTTGATAGGTTGCCAGTGTGGATTCATTTCAAGGGAGGGAAAAGGATTACATTATATTATCGTGTGTTCGGAGTAATGAACATCAGGTTTGTCAATGGATCCTGACAAGTTTACCTAGTTGTTTCTCCTTGCCTTAAGTACAAGGCATTTTTGATATTATGCTTGATTGTATGCTGATTACTTCATCATCTTGTCTGCTCCTTTTGCATTTCTTCATTCTGTGAGATAAATTTATAGATGGCAGGTCACTCGATAGAGATGCAGTATGGATGACCGATTTGACCAATTTGCCTAGTTAAGGGCTTGTTTGCCAAATCTTTAAGCAGTTTCGAATCTGATTTAAAAATAAGTCAAAAGTCAAAAGCAACTCCCATATGACTTTTCAATAAGTCAGTTTTCTTTACAGAAATACTTTTCAGATTTATGCCCAACACTTCAACTGACTTATTAAAAGCAGAAGTTTGCTTTTAGTTTTGCCAAACAAGGTCTAAATCAGCAAATAATCGTCTTGTTTTTCCTGAAGAATTGTATAGGTGAGGAAATCAGAGGAAATCTGGTCGAATTGATCATTTAATCACCAACTCTGTCGAATTATTAACTAACCTTATCGGCTCTGAAACGACCGATTCGTGTAACTATGCCCAGGAAGCTTTTGGGGAGTTCTTTCAGTGGTTGCAAATGATTCCTCCCTCTATACCATGACATTCATTACTTTCTGCATTTCAAAAAAAATTTCCTTCATTATGACCGCATTTACATACCTTGAAGTTTTTCAACAACTAATTTTAAGAAACATCTCTCCATGTGCGGTCGCAGTACTTAGCATGAATGCATGCTGACTCCTTGGTGTATAAGCCACTTCACTGCTGTGATTGGTTTGTATGCATTGTGATTGTTACACTTCTTTCCAGCTGTTTTTTACGGAAAGTCATCATAGCTTGTTATAGCTTGTTCAAATTCTGACAAATATTAGAAATCAAGCTAGTTTGACCATTTGGTGTGTATTTATTTAGTTATGGCCTTTGCCCATACAAGAACTACTTGATATGATTTTCGTCCAGACACTTGTCATCATTTAGTGCCAAGAGAGGTAGGAAGTCATGTCTTTGATGAGCACTGTTAGCTGCCAGAACCAATGTCCCCCATTTTTTCTCCTGGTCCAGGTTGCCTACTCTTCCAAATGATTTCAGTTCCATCATTTCTCTTTAGAACTCTGTTGGGTTCGAGTTTTGTGGTATTATTTCGAAGTGATGTGATGTAAATAGGAAGTACAGTTTGTTATGATGCAGGAGGTACATTCTGGTGGCCACATATAGAAACTCCGTGCTATGCATTGGAGACCTTATATATCTTGTGTTCTCTGTTATTTTGTTGTTTCCTTATCGTATTTCTTGGATGAGTTGACGACTTTATATCTTGCTGCTTTGGCTCAGGGTATTGGATTTCTTAATGATCCTCGAAGGCTTAATGTTGCTCTAACTCGTGCTCGCTATGGCATAGTTATTTTGGGAAATCCTAAAGTCCTCAGTAAGCAGCCCCTATGGAATGGATTGCTTACACACTACAAGGTATTGTCTGTTCTATTCGCTTTTTGGTGTTTTTCTTATTTGGTTCCTCTATTAGGTCCGAGATTAATACTGTCAGCTTGGATATATCAGTATCTTACGGTGTCACCTGTTTTTATATATATATATAAATAAGATCCTAATCTACCTGCTTACTGGTATAGGTTCTATGGTTGATAAAATTCGTTGGAGTTCTTAAATGACTTTTGACTGTTGATTTTATTTTTAAAAAAAATTAATGTTTGGTTCAGGAGCATGAGTGCTTGGTCGAGGGACCTCTCAGTAACCTGAAGCAAAGTATGGTGCAATTTCAAAAGCCTAAGAAGGTAAACAGAATTGGTTATTTATTTCAGATTGAAAGAAGAATACATGTCATGTCACGTCCGTGTATTTTCTGCCTTCTGCTTTAAAGCATGAAGCATGGTTTGTGATGCAATGGCTACAATCATAAATGCTTATTGTTGCTTGATGCAGATTTATAACCCTAGAAGATTCCTATACGGTGCTGGTACTGGTGTCGTACCCAATGATAACTATGGACCTGGTGTTGCTGGTAATATTAATTCTGACAGGAGGGGTGGCCGTGGTAGAGGTATGGTGTATGCATTGAATTTGGTGTCTTGGGCTAATTGTTACTTATTTTGCCCAGGTTGATGTCATAACATTACTTGAATCACTATTCAATCTGCATCAATTTTTCAAAAATTTTCTAGGTTTTGTTCAATTTGCCAACTCTTCAACTACCCTTTTCCCCCTTTGGATTTCTTTTTGATCCTTTAACTACTTTTCAGGTTCTTATGTTTCACCTGGTCCTCCAAATGGCACCCATAAGCTCCCAGTTCATGCTGCAGGCTTTCCAGTTCCTCGAATGCCTTTTCCTTATCATGGCACCCTTCCTTCTCAGCCATACGCTATTCCAACTAGAGGATCTGTTCATGGTCCTGTAGGAGCTGTACCTCAAGTCCCTCAGCCTGGAACCCGTGGTTTTGGGGCTGGCCGCGGTGGTGCTCCTCCAATTGGCAGTCATCTCCCTCATCAGCATGGCTCCCAACAGGCTGGTGGAAACTTTGGTCCTAATTTCAATTTCCCAGCTATGGAAAGCCCGAATACTCAAATCGGTGGTCAATTATCTCAGCCTGGATTGGTCTCTAATGTCCGTAACGGCGTCTCTCTTTCTGCTGATCTTGGTTCTTTTCTTCTTTTTCTTTTTTTAATTTCTGAGCCTTTTTTTCTTTTCAGATGCCGAGTCGAGGCCAATCATTTCGAGATGGCTTTTCGATGGGAGGCATGTCACAGGTGACTTTTTGGCCCTTGCTCTTTGTTACTAACACTGGTTGTTCTGGTGTTACTCTTTTGGATGACATGCTTTTCTGAATTCAATAGGACTTCCTTGGCGATGACTTCAAGAGTCAGGGTTCACATGTTCCCTACACTATTGACTTCTCCACACAGGTAAGGCCTCTGTCAATCTATTTTAAATTATGAGGTTTGATGTTAATGCATTCTGATATTATATGTTCGAGTTCAATCTGTGCCATCTTTTTTGTGCTCATTGGGTGAAAATATTGGCCGCTTTGACTGGTACTGCAACCTTGATGCTCCTATAAATTTGTGTATCCTTTGAATCCCGAATATGACTTCCTATGTTCTTAAGGCAAAACTCTGTGTGTGGGTTGGTCGATCTCTCTGATGTGTATTTTTGTTGTCATATATCTAGGGCATCGTTTGTGAGATGGTTGATCTGGATGCTTTAGTTAAAGCTAGAATCTTTTAATGAGGGCTTTTCTTTGATGTGCCAACAGCCTTCTCAAAGTGGATATCCAGTTGATTATGCTGCAGAAGGACCGCCATCATTCCATGGAAGTTACCTGAATTCAAATTCTCAGCCTGGATATTCTCGTTTCGGCAGTGGCAATGAATTTATGTCTCAGGTCTGACATAGTTCCTTTCCATCTATCTGATTCCCCAATTCAGTAGCATTATCCAACCTTTCTCAACATGCAGGACTACATGGCTCATGGATCACAAGGTCTGTTTACACAGGTTGGATTCAATGACCCATCCCAAGAGGACACTCCACAAGGCCACTTTGGCATTGGAAATGCTAACTCGCTCCAATCACAGGTTTATATTAGACTACTCAAGTTATTATTATTTAGCTCATGGTAGTGTTATCTCATTCATTGAAATATTTGGAATAAATAATATACGCACACAGTTGCACTTCTCTTTTGCAAATCATTTAGATGTTCCTCATGTGCCATAGAAATGTTAATCCCTGACCCAAACACACGCATACTTCCAAGGGGGAAGCAGGAGAAAGATAAACAAAGATCATTTAGCTTCAATTTCTTGTCTCCATGTGCCTTCTGAATCAGAGTTGTTGACTTGTGATGAAGACATTGAAGTTCTAGGATACACTGTATTGACTTTGTAGTCGACCTGTATTATGCATCAATCGGAAAATGGCATTGTAAAATCATTCAAGAAAGCTAGATGTGCATCTGTAGCTTGGCGATGGCTTTTGATAATTCGTCATTGTTAGGAGTGTAGTAAAGTTTTCTTGTTTGCAGGGTCTTATGAATCCTATGTATTCTCAGCCTTACAACCACTGTGGCACACATCCGATCAATTTGCAGCATCAACAGCAGCCTATGCCACATCACCAGCAGCAGACAGCGCCTCAGCAGCCACATGGCTCGCAAACCCAGAAAGCGCATTACAGTGGTTGAACATAAGGGTATTTTCGCCAACCTGAGGGTCGTAATCCTCTGCATCCAGCATTCCAGTTTTATCTCCGGTGCCAATAGCTGTTTGATGCCAGACACAAAATGGTGCCCTTCCAGGTTTTTGCTTGATCCTTATGTTGGTGAGTGAGATTCTGGTGTAAGGGATGATGTAGCGATTGGCTATGGGGATCAAAGCATGATATCGGAAGAAAAATAAGGCTGAGGTGAGATGGATAAACCCTGCAATTGGCTGGAGAACCCTGATCATGTGCTTGAAGATTAGTGTCAATGAATGGCTTGCAAGTTAAATAAGTCAAAGAGAAGATTACATGGCGTGAACTTGTCGGAAAGGGTTTGCTTCGCAAGAGATTCAAGGGGCATTTTGGTGTACAGGGTAAACCTCGGGGTCAACAGTGAACACCAGACACAGTTTCCTGAACAGCTTGCCACAGAAGGTTACCAGTCCCCTTTCGGCTGTTCCCATCATGTAAGTAGACTCCTGGCAGTTATAGAAAACCTAGATGATGGCGATATCATGGAATTCTTTCCATAGTTTTTGCGCCATACTTAGTTTGAATCGTGTAAAGATGAAGTGGTTGGCTTTTTACAATTGTTTAGACAGTTGCGTGGTTTATGGTGGCGGTTTGCTAACTTATTGATGCTGTATTTCCATGGAAAAGAAGTCTTTCCTCATGCATGCTGATGTAGATGCATGCTGATGTAGGGAAGAAGTTTTTTGGGAATAGAACTGCTGTACGTTTTCAATTTACGTCGACGTGGATTTGATGTTAATCTAAATTTCTGCACCGTGTACAAAATGTATAATTTCACTTTGCTTTTCTATCAGGATGGTATTTCATCCCATAAGTTACGGAACGAAGTCACTGTTTTTCCTTTCCTCATATTTTCTTTGATAAGATGTTATTGTGATTGCATATGTGATGAAACAATATACATTGGCAACCCGTAGGTTACATGGATCTCTTCGCTCTCATTCTCAAGAGGTAACCAACACTATAACCGTATACATATGCTATATATAACGTGCATTCAGCACCTCCCACACTTCTGGTCACTGAACTCCTTTGTAGAAGTAGCAACACAGGCTAGGTCTCATGGCCAATCAGGAACCATCACATCGAAAAATTAGATGGAAACATCTTTCTCTTGTGGACTTCCACCCCTTTCTTGTATTAGAATCGAATCAGCTTCCCGTAACATGTGATTCAACTTCACGGTATCAAACAAATTTATAACTTCGAAGTTTGTCTCCAGGGGCAGCCACCTTCAAAAGCCTGTTCTAAGACATCTTCCATTCGCTTGGCATATATTATCTGTCAAACGAATCACAGAACTATGTAGAAAGCTGGACATGAAACCATCACCCCGTAGATTCTATTGATTCAGTGTTTCTATGAGAAACGGGGCAGAATTGAATCACAATATGTTACCTGGAGATTTGCAAGAACAGCTGCTGGTACTTCAGCCAAGTCCTTCAGGTTCCTCTCAGGCAAAATGACCCGCTTGATACCATAGCGATGTGCTGCTAGTATCTGTTGGATGGGACGAAATATGGCAAAATGTCAGTGAACAAAAACTTAGGCTAATGACAAATCTATAGGAGCACCTCTGAATTGTAGCAAATCCATGCAACGGTAGCAGCAAAAAGTGATTATAGTAGGTCGAGCCCCAAAGTGGAGGATGGTTGTAGTGCAATAGCGGAGTTGATGCTCACATAAATTAAATCCGCACGAGAAGTTCCTCATCTGCTTCAGCATGAGAATTTCCTCATATGATGAGTATGGTACATGGTAGCCTATCCTACAGAGTTTTTTCTATATGTAGGCCTAGCCTTGCATGTAGTCACAAATAGCTCTTGGTAGATTCATCTGAACAAGTAATTAAAAAGCGGGGCTCTCTTATGGAAAAAATGTAATGCCAAAGTAGCAAACCAGAGAGGACACAACTATATATTTGTTGCATCTTTAGATAAGAGCCAAATTTCCAATTATTCTATGACGAAGAATCAGTTCGAACGACTCAATGTAGAAGTATCAATTTTAAAACAAAGTCCATAAAGAATGCCCACACAGGTACAAGATGCCTTTCCTTTTTTTACACTCCAAACCATTATTTTCAGTTCATGCTAAAATAGGCTATTTCAATGGATGAGGAGTTTGTCCAGATGTACTGAATTTTTTGTATTTTTATCACTATCCTTGGTATGATCTACGAGCAATCTGTAGGTTGCTTGGTCTGATTTATGAGCACCTACAGATAACGAGTTAGAAAGTTGCTATCAGTCACAAGGTCAAACGAGGGTCTGACACTATCCTTATAACGATACAACATCCAACCACATGGCATTCTCATCAGAGAACGGTTGATACATAAAAAGGAATAGTAATTTGAAAAAGACCTACACTCAAAGGAAATGGCAAATGGACTAGCTTCAACTTGCTAAAAGCAGGTTGCGAGGACAAGAAATGAGATTTCATTCTAGCGATGAAGCATACCTTGTCTTTGATACCACCAACGGGAAGTACAAGGCCTCTGAGAGTCATCTCTCCTGTCATAGCTGTATCAGCTCTTGCTTTCCTCCGACTCAGCAAGGAAACGAGCGCAGTCACCAATGTCACACCAGCAGATGGACCGTCCTTAGGCACAGCTCCGGCAGGAAAATGTATATGAATGTCTCGTCCCTCCATTAAATTACTTTTTCCATCAGCTGCCAACTTCAGGTCACCAGCCCTTGCTCTCACCTATCATATGTAGAGAAGGCATTGTCCCAACCATGAAGCTTACACATATCCAAAAAAGAAAGGAAACAGTCCCTTACAATTAAATAAGGGACGCAGCATATGAGTTAGCTTACCCATGTCAGAGCGATCTGTGCTGATTCTTTAATAACATCGCCAAGTTGCCCGGTAAGATGTAGATCCCCCTTTCCCATCATTGCAGTGGCCTCAACAAACTGCACTTCACCACCATAAGCAGTCCACACGAGGCCGACTGATACCCCAGGAGTTGCGACACGTTCTGCAGCTTCTCCATCATCAAACCTTGGAGGCTACATCAAGAAAAAGGACATAGTCAGGTAGGTATATAAAAAACTAGAGTCATACAAATTGCAAAACCAGAACCTTTACCCAACTGCTCGTGACAATCCGCAGAACAATGAAAATAAATATCTCCATTTTCATTGACAGAGAGAATGCCAAGCCAGCTGAAGTACCCATCCTAGCCATGTGGTGTTGTACTAGCTAACAATCTAATTCATATCCGGGAGAGTCATTTCTCCAAATTCAGAGCACCACATGAAATACAATAGACATCCATTGAAGGCTACCCCAAACAATTTCATGTTTGTACTTAAATTTACCAAAGACAAAAATGATTTATTTGGTATTATGGATGACTGGTTACGTAGGGACCGCTTTATTTTTGTTGGTTGGTCCGGTCTATTCCTTTTTCCTTGTGCTTATTTCGCCTTAGGGGGTTGGTTTACAGGTACAACTTTTGTAACCTCCTGGTATACTCATGGATTGGCCCGTTCTTATTTGGAAACACACAGAGCCATAGCCTGAAAACTTCTCAACATATTTAAGAGCAATTTTGATACAGCATCAACAGTGTAGTGACACACCATAAAAGACCAGAAAAGTGACTTACACCCAATACTTTTTCCAGCATAGCTTCATCCACAACCAAAGGAGATGTGACCCGCAGGGTATTCGAGATCTCATGATTGTTAACACCCATTGGAATAACCTCCATTTCAACTTCAGCTACAGCATCCTCAGCAAGTCTGCTTTCCAGGATCGGTGAAGGAAGCTGTTCAACATCCTTGCATACAGACACAGCATGATCTTGCTCAGCGACACTAACAGCGGCTGCACGAGCCAAGGCAGCTATGCTCCTTTCCAGATTTCTAACACCAGCTTCTCTAGTATATCTATGTATTACAAGTTTCATTATCTCCTGCCAAATAGACAGGATGAAGTTGTAGATACTTCTGAACCACAGCAATGAGAGTAAATAGATGTGCATGTGTTTCGTTCGAAAGCAATGAGAGTAACAGCAAGAAACCGCACTAGATAACTATGCAGACAAAGATAGCATAGCAAACTGAAACAGAAATGTGTATATGGTTAGGACTTAGGACTGGGAAACTTATCATCTTCGGAGAAGAAATTTTATACTACTTTATTTTTTTCCTGGCAATCTGAATACTACTTTTCAGGTTCCTTTCATATTTTTATCTAGGGCTTTTGACTATGACCCCTTTAGAACTTCCATATTATTTACTCTTGTTTACCTCTGCAAGCACTAACAGCCATTAACAAATCAACCTAAACATTCTTCATTAGGCAACACAAATGGATAGATGGGACGATTATGAACAGGGTGATTTCATCTTTCAGCCATTTCCAGCCCAATGAAATCAAAGATCGGTAACAAAAGTTCATCATTACCCACCTTTAGGCACTGTACATATGCAAGATATAAGGCACTGTCACAATTCCTAGTTTCCCCACCCATCTTCCATCTCCATATCAATTAATTTAATCAGTTCATGTTAGTAAAGATTTCAACTTTTAAGTATGCTCAACATGCAAGGTTCTTACTTCACCTACTGCCACCAATTGCTTTTGTCCTTTGAAATTGTAGTTAGCAAACAGTGCCATAACCTCCCAATTCCCATCAGATTAGGGTAAGGAAACAATGATGTACAGTCTTATCTTGCAAACTATAAGGTAGTTTTTGTCGAAACATGAACCTAATTTAGCTAACATTTTATATCTCAGATACTTATTAACGTCAAAGCTTTCATTCATTTGCCTTTGTACATTCATGTAGAGCACATAACCGTGGTGCAGAAGTAAATCATCACATCATGGGTTCATAACTTGGCCAATTATGTTTCCATAAACATGGATAGCAATAGCATTCATTAGCCTCAATTTGAATAATAACATCTCTCAATACCAGCACCGCCAAATCAGCTTAAGGAGATCATCACATCATAATTAGCGAAGAAGAATCACAACATGTGACAGCAGCAAAATTAGAGTTTGAACACTAAACGAGTGGAACAGAAAGCAGGCAACATATTGGAGAGTAGACAGTTCAATCAAGAAATATGAATCATTCAATAAGGCATGTGATAGCAATCAAGAGTAGTTCAATGTTTAGCAACGCTGATTCTTGAGATGAATCCCTCGTTCATTAAAATTTTATGAGGGAAGAAACAAAGAAATAAAATAGGAAGACTACCTCAGGAATCTGAAGGAACTCGGACCCCAAGCCATGCTGGTCAACAACCCTTGGTACCAAATGCTGCATAGCAATTTTAACTTTTTCTTCAGGCGTGTATCCAGGCAGTTCAATAACTTCCATCCTGTCCAATAGCGGAGGAGGGATGGGCTGCACTCTATTAGCAGTTGCCACGAAGACCACCTTCGACAGATCGAATGGTACATTCAAGTAACTAAATACCTCATTAAGGAATCAATTCACTAAACAAAACTGACAATACTAATGGATATACAACTAATAGATTGCTGAGGTCACTTTAGAATCTCGAATTCAAGATGGACAATAGGGATGCTATTGTCTGGTTGACCCATAAAAGGATACTGATCGTTGAACGCTTTGTTCTGCTCAGGATCAAGAACTTCAAGCAATGCTGCAGCTGGGTCTCCACGGACATCTGAACCAGTCTTGTCAATCTCATCCAAAAGCATAACAGGATTGCAAACTCCAACTCTCTGAACATCATAAAGAGCATGATGAAACGGCTTGATTAAAGCATGAAAACCCAATGAACGACTCTCAAGAGGAAAAAATCAACAAGAACATTGGGGTATAGACTTTTTTGTTGATGTACCCCTTGATTAACAAAAGATCTTCCCATGTTGAAAGATCCGACGACCCTTTTTAATGTTGCAAAGGACACTGAACACAGCTTCAGTTTCAATTAATCTAAAGGCAGAACGGTGATACAACCAGATAAAAGGCAGCTTCTGGGCATTCGGAACAACCACATGGGTAGCCATTGGGAATTTGGGATGAAACAAAATATCTCAGTCAGACAAATGTCTACTGAGATTAGAAGTAGGCAAGACTGACCTTTAACCCATCAATAAGACGTCCAGGCATGCTTCCTATATATGTGCGTCGATGCCCTCTAATATCAGCCTCATCCTTTACACCGCCTAGAGATATACGTATAAACTTTCTACCCAGAGCAGCAGCAATAGATGCTGCCAAGGATGTTTTCCCAACACCTGGTGGACCAATAAAACATAGAATCGGGCCTCTTGCATCTGGCTTCAGCTGCAAAATAATTCAGCACAAATTTATAATTTCTGAATCACCATGAACTGGGAGATACGGGAGAACAATTAGAAGAGAGTTACCTTTCGAACAGCCAGATACTCAATAATGCGTTGTTTGACCTTGACTAGTCCATAATGGTCTCGGTCAAGACGCTCTTTAGCCGCTCGCAAGTTCAATTCTCGTTCTTCGCTAACCTTGACCCAAGGAAGATCAGCAAGAAGTTCCAGATACACACGTGAACTGTTATATCCTGGTTGCGAAGGTTGCATCTTTTTTAGTCTCCTGATTGTAAAAATTGTTTAGCAACTTGTCAGGAACAAATTAAATTTCCAAATATTCTGGGAGATTCATATGCTTAACGAACATAACTAACTGCACAAAAGACGGACTATCAAGAAGTCCTCAACCATAAAAAGCATGAGAACTATCCATTAAGAATAAGCTCAATGATGAAAAGAAATTCAAAACGAAGGTCACCGGAGGCTAATGAAATAGGCAATATTACACTACTTATGGGATTGGGTTTTGCAGCACATAACATTTGTACACTGCAGGACGGAAGGCTCTGATGGACCATATCAGTCCTAAAGCATACCATACTCCCATCGAAACAACAATTACGATTTAATTCGAAAAGAGCATAACTTGTCCGGGAACCGACTTGCACATTTTTCACAATAATAACTATTCTCCATACATAAAGACTAATCATTCACAAGACGAATTTCCAAGATTATCTGCTCAAATCATTATGACATCGGCAACAGGAGTGTACAAGTGTTATACTAGGATTAGACACGGCGCAAGTTAAGGAGACATCCATGGGTAAAAGAGAAATAGTATGATCAACGGGCTGGGGAAGCCAATCAACAGATTGTTCAATTCTGAGAATGATATCCATTATGAGCATATGGAAAATATTTAGCCGTAAAGATCACAACACTCGTAACCATCTGAAAAATAATGGAGCACACAAAAAATGACATTCTCCTATGCAAAATCATCAATACTGTGTTAAAATCCACACGCATAATGAAGCAGCAAGAACAATATAAGCCCAACTTATAGCATCAAACCTTAATTCTCTTTGTGCATGCTTCCATATATCGGGGGGCATTCCTGCACTCTGCATCTTTCTTTCCAGAGCAGCTATGTCATCCTCATCGTCGTCATTGTCACCGAGCTCCTCTTTTATGGCTCTCATCTAGGAGTGATTTAGAGAAGTAAACGAAAGAAGATCCTCTAAAGCATCGAACAACTCAAGATAATGAAACTTCAAAAGATTTTCATGCATCATTAAAACTAAAAGTTACCAAACGGGACCATTTGAAACTAGCAATGAGATAAAAGAACTGCAGTAGGAAAAAGAAAAAAGAAAATTGTACAAAGAAGTAATTGGAACATTGCTTGAACAGTTGCAAAAAATGAAATTGAGAGAAACATCAAGAATAACTATGCCTCCCAAGAACGAATAATAGGGCAATGTAAGGATCACCGAACTATAAATTATACTGCCCCATTAAGAAAATTAAGAGAGACATGCATATCTAGTATTCGCCCATGCCTAAGTAGGCACGGTACACCATAGCCACAGGACATGACACAATATTATGGATAATGAGAGTATAACTATTCAAAAGGAAACAATGGAAAAATTCATGATGAAGAAATGTGCCGCCATGATAAGTTGATAACATCGCTCCAAGTATGAACGTAATCGAGCCAAACATTAAACTTCTTTATAAATTAGAAGCCTCATTAATGGTTAAAAAAAAGTGCTTGTTGATTCCATTAAAAGAATCTTTAAAGAACCAATCTCTATACCCATATCTCCAGAGTACGAAGGATATAAGTCATGCAAGTAGTTCATTTCGCAAGTTAACATATCCACAAGTTTAAGAAGCTGCCAAGGAATCACTTACCTGTTGGCGAAGAAGAAATTCTCTCTGTGATTTTGACAATTGACCCTCAACCTTTTGAGTGATTTTCTCTGCTACCCGAATCGACTGTCAATTGAGAGAGAGAATAATAATAAAAACTGAGAAACATGCGCATGTCACATATCAACTAGATCATGAATCTGCATCAGCATACCTGTAAATGCCTGTCGACCAACTCGGTGGCTTTTGTGAGTCTAACTTTAAGATCAACAGAATCCAACATCGATAACTGCTCGTCAAAACTTATCTCAAAGCTAGCCACAAAGATGTCAGCCAACTTGTGAATGGGTACAGTTTCTAAAAGAACTTTGGTCCTTTGACCGGTTTTCTGTTTCTACACGAAATAAAAATATGTTGGTCAGTTCTAAAATCCAAAACGTATGTCAATCCACTTAGACATAGTCTTGCTACTACGCCAGCATAGTAAAACCATATTGTTGAAGGCATGAAGGTGAATTTCAAATTGAAGATACAACTAGTTTACTTGCTTCCTACAAACATCTGTTGTAAAACCGGTCTTCTAGCCACCACGCCTCTGTAGTATTAAAAGGCCTGGTTTATGTAAATTTCAAAGCAAAGATAAAATTAGTATAATTAAACATTGTATTACCTGCTCGAGAATAGAGATAAGCTCCATGGCAGTGGCTTTGAACTGGCGCGCCAAAGCAATAAAATCTGGATCTTGCCCCACTTGCTCCATCTCTTAAGTAAATTGGAAAAGGTAACAGCTCAGCATCATTGCCAATTACAACATAGAGCAGGTTCCTCGAGACTAGTATACAGCATAAACACTCACCAGCTTTTGACATATCAAGAGGAGAAATCCTTGCAGTGTAATAAGTTCCTCTAGCGCTAAGCTCCTGGACGCTGAATCTGCATAAACCTTCGAGAACAACGGTATATGTGACTCTTCCACTCGGTTTCTCAACACCTCTTGAGAGGTGTAAAGCGCGAGCAGCAACTCCCCTATACCAAACGATGGTTATTCATCCATGAGTACAACTGTTCCAACATATTGGTGTGGATAGAACTCAAATGGTCCTCGTGCAACAGATTAACAACCAAATGTGGCATCCCTAGGATTACTGGCATTAAAATAGGATCAGCTATCAGAAGACCAAAACTACAATGCTTCCAGAAACAAATGAAAATGGGAGAAGGGAGGGAGCAGACATGCACAAGGATAAGACAAACAACTCATGATATATGTTGAATTTGAAACATGATTCTCCTCCGGGAATATCTAAAAGTTGGTAAACGGTGGAATTAACCAACATCCTCATGGGGAAAAAAAAAGCAACGACTGAATTTGAAGAAATTAATCACATGAAGCATAAGATGATTAACTTAAGATATAGGTATACCTGTTATGCCAGTGAATAACTTCCTGCTGATTTTTCCCATCCAGCTTGTGAGCATCAGATGTTCCATGCGAGTTCTTCAAATTCCGCTCAACAGATTCAGCCACAGCAACTATGAGTCAAAAGTGTGGATACGAGAATAAGTACCATCGACCAGCAAGCAACAGCTTAAAGAATAAAAAGAACAAACAACAGGAAGTTACCGTTGCTCGGATACAGAACTGGCCCCACAGCAGCAGACTCTGCTGCGTCACGGACGGGTAGAATGCCTATTAGTCCTTTCTCTTCCCTCTGCCACAACTCTTGCTCAACTAATTTAACGCTGCACAAGCAAGAACCATATTCCTTGAGTACTTCTGTCCGAAAATACAGTTTTTTCATTCTTACAGATACCATTGGAGAAAGGAAAGGAATATCAGAGATCACTAAAATTAGTAAAAGAACCGGAAAAAGGAGTGAAAAAGCAGTACAGGCAATAAAAAGGGACTAACCTATGACATGTTCATTAATAGGTACTACAAAGATTAGGTTTTTGAAATGCACAAGCTGTTGTGATTTGCAAATATGGAAAGGTGAGATTATGAGTAGTGTCATACTGCTTTATTTTATTGCCAAAGCATTAAAGTTAAATTCCAACCCAAGACATGCCTTTTGACATTGCGCAAAGGCTATTTTATCCAATGGTGCCTTTCCTATTAGCAAAATCCCGCCATGAATACGGTGAAACAAACTGGCAAAACTAGGCACAGCCACGTCAAAGAAAAATTCAATAACAAAAAATAAGATTATTACATGTGAAGCAAATTCCATCCGGAAACCAAGTCCGAAGCAAAAATCGAATCAATCCAACAAAACAGCAGCAAAATGGAAATAACAGTTCCTTCATTCTTTCCCCTTTGCGATAAAATCATCAAAGCTGTGTTTCCGTTGTGTACATATCCTCCACATGCTGAACACTTACCTAAACAACCCAAAAACCAATCTCCAACATCTCATTATCACTTCAACACACAACCTTAGACACTCTCGAATTGAATTCCCCTAAGAATCCAAGCATCAAACCACAACCTTTCGCCACACATCGAATTCTCAATAACCCTACACAACTCAACCAAGAACACACACTGTGTGCCGCCAAAAAAGCCAAAACCACTTTACCAAATTCCAATCCTAATCACCAACCAAACCTCACTCCCCTAATCTCAAACCCCGCGACCAAAACCCCCATAAACTAAAGCTAACAATCACGATATCCAATCCTTCAAATTCCAAATACAATTTCAAAATCCAATTAATCCCCTAGCAAGGCTTCTGATTTCTTATTGCTGTTTCGGATTCTCTGACTGATGAATCCAAACTGTCTAATCACCGATTCCTAATTCTGTTACTGATTCTGGATTCCGCTATTTCAAGCAAGTCATACCAAAACAACACCTCAACAGTAATATGAAGTTATTAGTTAGAGAGACATGGAGTGGGACCTGCTGGGAGTGGTGCAACGGATTCGGATGATGGCGCCCGGCAACAACACCTTGTTTCTGAAGGGGAGGATCCCAAGGCGGCTCGGCAGCTCCACCGGCTCCGCCATGCCCGAGTTGGTGCCGGGTTGACTCGGTTTTGACGACGATGATGATGATGATGATGATGATCGGAATAATTTAATGTTATGTGTGGGGGTTTGGAGGAGAGGGGGACAGAGGGACAGAGGGGCAGGAAGAAGAAGAACGAGATATTTTTAGTTTAGTTTGAGGTAATGAAGTTTGTGTTGTGTACGCAAGTTTTAACAAGGATGTGGTGCGCGTTTATTTCGTGGTTGATGGTGTGATACACTGTAGCTTGTAGGTTTTTTAGATAATTTTGTGATCGTTTTTATATTCTATTTTTATCATATAGTATTATATTGTCTATTTTCAATATTATGATTTAATTTTTTATTCAATTATTTAACAGATTTCATATATTGATTTTTTAATTTTTTTAATTGTACATAAAAATTCTTTTTATCATTAACATTGTTAGTTTTCATTATAATACCGTCTGTACACTGCACGGGATGAAAAATTATAATAAACTAATGACGTTAAATGACTTAAGTCATAAAAAGATCGATAGATTAATTTTTCATGAAAAGAATATCTTAATATTTAGAAAGATCATTTAGTAAATTAAAAAGACAAAAACTAATTATTTGTTTGAGAGAAGAAATCGAAATGTTATTTTAATTTTGATTAGTTAAGATATATGTTAGATTATATTTTATTTAATTGATTTCAATCTTTTTAAAGAATATTTTTTTAAAATGATAATAATGTCCTATCATACTGTTTGTCGCGATTTATCCTCTTTTTAAAAACGATTGGATAATACGATATATAAATGACCTTCCCAAATCTACATTAACCTCCTAATTAATTATCTATTATATATTGTATATTCAAATTTACAAATGGATCTCTAATTAAATAAATACCAAATCAATATAACTTCTCTTCGACTTCAATCGATGTGTCTCTTTACCTCTTACCAAGTTAATATGATGATCTTGGCTCTTCTAACGGTTAATATGATGTCTTGGTTTTTTTTTTTTTTAATGCATTGTAGGATTCATTCTGTCTTTTCTCCCTTCCCTTTCCACTCAATCTTATTTTTTTCGTTAGATGATATCGAACATTCTCTCTTCATTAGTCGTTGAAATGTCATTCTGGTTCATTAGTAACTTCTACGGTCATTGGCTCTCAGAGGCCAACCATTGACCATATCATTATCGACCATCTTTGGCATAGACTTCGACCATCGAAACTTCTAAAACAATAAAACACCTTCTCATCATCAAAATCCTCATGGTTGTGATTTTTTATTTCTAACTTCTTGACAAAGTTTTCTTTAGGTGGATTAGTCAAAATTTGAACATGGTTAATGACGTTTCTGAATTGATTTTTTATTGTTGAATAACGGTTGTTGTGATTGTTGTATCTAGGAAAGCCAATTCGAAATTGAAATCTATTAGAAGGGAGGTTTGGGTTTAGGTTTAGGTTTATATACCATGTTTTCAGTTTTAGTTTCGAAAAGATCCCATCACAATTCTCAAATGATCAAACTTGATTTTAATGTTGATTTGACACGATTATTAAAAGATATATTAACTATGATTTTTTCCCCTAAATACCCTTGAATGTATGTAAATGTGGGATGAGTAGAATTATGAGTAGGTGAAGAGAAAAATAATAATGAAAAATAAATTGATA
This sequence comes from Drosera capensis, assembly GCA_001925005.1. Taxonomy (NCBI): domain Eukaryota; kingdom Viridiplantae; phylum Streptophyta; class Magnoliopsida; order Caryophyllales; family Droseraceae; genus Drosera; species Drosera capensis. The sequence continues at coordinate 31,348 of LIEC01011871.1, forward strand.
TGATATAAAATATGGATATTTTAGATTTTTGATCATTTAAAGGTTATCAATTATGAAAGTGTTGTAATTTATGTGGTACATTCATTTTTAATAATGTATTATAATTTATCTGAGACAGAGAGGGTATTATATATAAGTGCATAAAACAATCTTATGATAGGTGAAACGTCATCTTTTTTTTCTTTTTCTTTTTTTTCATCTTTTAAGAAAAAATAACAACTTAATCAAAAAAAAACCTAAAACAATATTTAGTTGTTCTTCTTAATTACGTTGTTCATCGATCATTTTGGTTTCAATTCAAAATCACAGATATTCTTTCCTTCTCTCATCTCTCCTCCCCCTCCGTTGTCCACGATATGCTTTCACGCGTCGAAGACATCGACATCACTACTCAACTGATGAACCCTAATTGAAATCTTAGTTTATCAATCTCTTTTGTGTTCCAGTTTGAAACCTTAATTTGTCTCTAATTTGGGTTTTGTTTATGGATTCAAACATCTTCTACAAAAAAAAAACACATCTTAATTATTTACAAGAAGAGGAAAATAAAACCACAACAAATTTAACACATAAATATATAAAATGATTATAAATAATTTGCACACTGCGCAAGGTGATAAACTAATACTTAAAAAAACACATCTTAATTATTTACAAGAAGGGGAAAATAAAACCACAACAAATTTAACACATAAATATATAAAATAATTATAAATAATTTGCACACTGCGCAAAGTGATAAACTAATACTTAAATAAACATTGAAAACTTGAATAAAATTAATGTGTCTGTTAATCAAATTTGGTAACCGTGCTTAAAAATAATAATTCAAAAACCTGAGTTCGACATCTGATAAACTTGACTTTGACTCGATGAGTGACTCATGAGTTCGTGAGTTTTCATACGAGTTGAACTCGACATCATTTTTTCACCAAGTTCGAGCTCGATTAAAACCCGATCCGAGATGAATAGTCATGTTCGAGTCCGTGTTTGTGGATGTCCGGTTTGATTCAACTCGTGTACAACTCTAGTGCCAAATGTATTTTATTTCTGACTCTAAGAGCAACTCCACTCTTAAGTTTTTATTTGGGTTGTCATTTTAATTTTTTGACAATATAAATGACGACTTTGGGAATAAATGATGTTGTGTTCTATATCCATGGTTGCTATTTTCATTGACAAAAAATGAGAAATGGCAACTAAAAGTCCAAATTTCATGGGGTGCAACATACATGATCAATACCAAATTTGAGAACAAAGCATTTTATAATTTGAATAGTGTTGATATTGATTTATGATAATGTCATATTTGTTGTCAAATTTGAAAACAATATATGACATGGCGATTTCTTGACAACATATTTGAGAACAGAGTACAGCTTCATTTTGTCATTTTGGTTATCAAATTTAGAATTGGATTTATGTCTCTAATTTGAAATAAGTAATGTTAGTTATTTTATATTATAAAATGAAAGATTCATGGAAAGATTCTATAACATGATTTTACGAAATAAAATCTTCTTATAATTTTTTTAAGATGTAAAATTAATCATATTATCTGACTTTAAATGAATCATATATTTTGCATTTATATTTGTAAATGCGTATAGGAATGGGGTGGAGTTGCTCTAACATGGGCTATTGGAGCCGTTTGGTCTGACTTTGAGCCCTTCCATAATTGGGCTTGAATGGATACTGGGCCAAGTATATATTTTCCTTGAAAATTCAATAGCCCATTTTCCATGTGAAAATTTTACTTGGGTCCAGTGGACCGGTAAGCAAAGTCAGAGATGGTTGTTTGGGTCCGGACAGCAGAACCCAGAAAGCCTACACTCTAAGGTGATGTTAATGCATAGGATCCTATCAAAAACTCGAAACTCAAATGATGTATTAATTTGGCGTGTTTGACCATATATTAGCTAACTCAAGAATGGGAAGGTTCATGTCTTGATCAATGTATGTATTAATTAGTTTTCTGTATTTCAATTAAAATCACTAACCAATTATGTTATGATAGATTTATTTAACATATGAACATTACAATAAGTTTATAAGATGTATCTCAAAGAACAAAGGTCACAAATGCATCGTACACCTAAAAACTTGATCCAAATTCCAAGTGGGAGAAAGTGAGGCTCCCATCATACGGTGGAATTTAGCTACCGAAGTGAAGTAAAATGAACAATAAAGAGTGTGGGGAAGGGTATATGTTTTCCCTCAAAAGAGGAAACAAGATGTGGCAAATTATTCAAAAGGGAAAAAAGGAGATAGCTAGCCTAGCCCTTTGTTCAAAGCACAACACGGAATGGAAAATGTGAAAGTTGCGGTACATGAACCATATTTTTCACTACATTAATGCACATTGAACATGATGGATGAACATAACTCCATCAGTTTTATAATTTTTATAATATATTTATATTTTTTTTGTATTATTTAATATAAATAAATATAATTTTAATTTTCATATTAAATCACATCTGAATGTCGAATAACATGTATTAGGTTAAAATATATAACTTATACAATCATTAATATTTTATGATAAATTTATAATAAAAAAAAAACTACATTTGATCGTCTAGATACGCATGCCAAACTTTGTCTCGACACACATCCAAAGTAAAAAATATTGTAAAAATAATAGGATGAAGGGAGTAAAACATTACGTACTAACCATATTATTTATTATACATCTTATTATCTTATTTTTTAATAATAAATGATAATATCAAAGGGAAAGTGTATATAGCTAGCACTTCTTCAAAGCACACACATTTCACCCCAAAACATCAACTACTTATATATAGTCATAGTTGGCATAAAACCCCAAGAATTTATACATTGCTCTTGCTAGGTGTTCTTAGCATAATGGTGTGTCCACCCGTCACTGTGAGCCTGCAAAATAGGAGTAAAAGTGCCAAAAATGTGGTCAATTTTCAAAGCAAAGGCCTTTGAAGCAATATGCAGGTTGCTCACAGCTTTGCTATGTCCCGCCCATTTGCAACTTTGCCCGCTCATTTGGTTCTTGGGACACACCATTTCCTTCCTTTGTGTGTGATTTCTTTATCAAAATTAAAATTATTTGGACATATAGGTTAAAGATATGTAAGGTTGTGCTAGTTGTAACAACCAACTGATAAATAAGATTAGAAAACACAATCGATTGTTCAATCTATCTTATAGATTGTGCTAGTTCTTACAGGGAATCACGTTCCACCTCCAACAAGGACGTTGTACTTGTACAGCATGCTCATCGTTGTTTATCTATATCAATTCAATTATGTGGAAAACCATGAAATGATTTTTAAATGATAAGAATTCTTTTTTTATTGGATAATCTTTATCTATATCAATTATGTCGAAAACCATGAAATGATTTTTAAATGATAAGAATTCTTTTTTTTTTATTGGACTAATCTTTTAATGTTGAGTTTTTCTTTTGGACTTAGGAACCCGACAATTTGTCACCTTTCATCCTCATTTAAATGATGTAGAAACTGTCAGTTGGTCTTCTCTTACGCACATTGGAGCCTTGTCTTTATAATTATCTTCATCCACGTGATTATTTATGTTTTGTCACAACTTTCATAAATTGATTATCATACATGATTAACTTCGAGGTTCTATGCATGTTGCTAAAACATTGGCTTTATAGAAATTACCACACCGAATACGTGTACTATCTTTCGGTGCATTTCCAAGTCATCCTAGAAGTTTTAACTTATTTTGTCCATGCCAAATTCGAGATCATAATGTTCGTGATCATGATGGTGGCGATCGAGATGGCGAAGATGACGGCCGGGGATATCTGCTTTCTAATGAGCCAAATTTCATCCCGTTGTATCAAGGGGACCATTCATTACACATATAGGATATGCTTCATATACGTGCATATATATAAGGATTAGTGTTTATGCTTCAAAGAAAGTCAATTATGCATAGTAAACAATCTTTATCTTTCATTTTTTTATTCTTTTATAAAATAAAAAAATAACTTTTTAAAAATTGGGTTCATCATTAGTGGTGGAGATTGTTCGCATAGTTTATTGTCTTTTACAACACAAATATTTTATCAATATATATATATTAGAAATATGTGGTTGATTTAAAAGTAGTTAATATGATTGATTTTATATCATAAATGTTTTTTGAAAAGATTTTATTTTATAATATAAATCACCTAACATGATTTTAAATTAACCCCACAAACATATATATATCCGATTCCATCGCAGCTTCTTCATCACCATCAAGATACCGTAGATACATGATGGTGATCTTGTTTAATTTTACAGCGCAATCACTATATTTTATTTTTTTTAGAACTATTGGATTCTATTCAACTATGTGGAAAGTTGTTGAACCATATAATTTTTAGCGGACGGTGATCGTCCATTATCACAACGAATGAAATAGTTAGTCCACTCTCGTTACGTGTCGGGACAGATTTATATATTAGCTTATGTCAATAATGCGACCTGTTGTAACTCTGATCTTGATTGCACATGTTTTGTGATATGGTTTTGTCAATCGGTCAGGCCTAATGCTATAAACTCCAAGGCTAGATTTCACCGGCTCTACCAAACATGATATGGTTAAAATTATATTGAATTTCCATTCTCCAAGATTTCAAGTTCAAATCTTACAAATGAATTGAAACGGTAATATCCCGAAATAAATTGAATAAGAAAATAAATATTTTAAATATGATAAGGTATATTTGAACGATGCAAGAATCCCCCGAAAATCTCAACCGCTTTCATAAATAATTCAATCACATCTCGATATAAATACTTCAAAATGTGTTGGCCTCGCACATTTTGACCTAGCATCCGAGGAAAACGGAGACAAAGAAAGGATAAAATTTTGACTTTCGATTTAATTTTCATCTCGTATATATATGATAATATGCCTTGTCGGATTCCGACCGCCCCGACCCAGTGACTCGTCCCCGTCGATCTCCGGCCACCGAGGACATCAGCAGACCCCGCTCACAGAGCCGCCGCCTGGAGTTCCCTTATCACCTTGGCCCCGTCGAGCCTCGCTGGAACAACCCGACGTCGCCCAACCTTCGCCAACGACGCCGTCCTCGTTGACCCTCCTTCCCGACGTCGGAATTTGACCTCTCATAAACTGCGACGAACGGATCTCGCCCGAGATCCCGACCCCAGGAAGAAAATTGCCCTCACTCACGCCGCCGCAGTCAAGCACGGACAACCCCTTGCTTCTCCCCAACCGTCGCTTGACTTTCTCTGGCCGTCGCTGACTTGGGCGGAGTGATTCCGTGAAAGCGCGGCCTCAAATTGGCCTCGGCTTTGCTGTTCTCCCTGTTTGTGCAGTGAAAGGGGAAGGGGGTGGGGTGGGGTGGAGTTGAGCTATTTACAATAATTAAAACGTTACAGTATACGTTATATATATTATCTCGGAAAATAAATACGAGGGTACTTATGATTATGTTATTATTGTAGGTACGATTGATAATCAGCAAAAGGATTGATCGCGTGCTGATTCTTGTGGATTTTCATATTCGAAAATATGACAAGGTAACACACGTCGTTACCCTAAATTACGTGTGCGTGATTTGATTTATGTGATTATGCGATCACTTATTTGCATGATAAATAAAAAGAATAAAAGTGTGATGTGCTTGATTGCTTTGATTGGTTTGCTAAAAAGGTAACGATGCAACCTGTAGAATATTATAGAATTTTAATAACGATTTCTGAATATTGCTTGCCTGCTCTTGATGTGTGATATCCTGTGCTTGTTGATATAATTTTTGTAACTAATTATTAATCCTGAAAATTATTAAGAACGTTATAAAATATAGCGTTATATAAATTTATGAAACACCATGGTGATCACCTGCTATACATGGATTAATATGATTAATTTCATATTAATTGCCTGAAATCTCGAATTACGAAAACCATGATGGCCACCTGCTATACATGGATTAATATGATTAATTTCATATTATATGCCTGAAATCTCGAATTACGAAGACCATGATGGTCACCTGCTATACATGGATTAATATGATTAATTTCATATTATATGACTGAAAATCTTGAATCCTGTTATACATGAAAATAATATGTTTAATTTCATGCTTCGTGTCTGAAAATCCTGAAAACCTGAATAATGAGGATATTCCTGTAAATGATAATAACTGGGAGAGTTACGAGTCCACACTAGCTAGGGAGGGATAGAAATTCCCTTCGCGTGCACGCAGTGGCATCAATTGAAATATATTTGGTGGCCGTGTTTGGTTATTATTAACCATCCTGGGTCGTCTGCAACGACAATCCTGTTTGTTTAATTGTTATTAGTATGACGATACTATTAACGATAAATTCCTGCTGTAACTACTCCCATGTTATTAACCTGTAAAAGTCATAAAAATTGTTATAACATTACAAAAGCATGTTGTTTATCTGTAAAAGTCCTGAGAATCAATATGACATGTCAGAGCATGTCATTAACCTGTAAAAGCCTTTAATAAAGACTAGTGATAATGAAATAGGGATTAACCTGCTTGACTTGTATTATTATTATCCTGTATGTATTTAAATGTTCCTGATTGGCATATGATTGTTCGGTGTTGTTTGCATTGTATCCTGTTTGCGCATGGAAAATGCATGATATAATAAGCATGCCAGACCCCTGAGATGGACGTGTACCCTGTGTTACTAGGCTTTCAAGCTCACGGTTACATATTCGTTTCAGGTAATAAAGGATCGTGGAGGGGACCGTTACATAGCGATAATGATTAGTTTCGACTTTCTATAACATTTCGCTTATATTTTCGGAGTACGATTTTTATGTAATTCAAGACGATGTAAGTTGGATTTTTATTTCTAAATCTTATGTTTCTGATACTTAAACCCCTTGTATTCCTGTCGCCTTGTTTCGAAGGAAACTTTGGAGCGGCGGTAACGCCACGTGTGTAGCAGGTATTGGACAGGAAATCCCTGGGCGTTACAGAAACAATAGACATTTATAGATTATTTAATTCAGATTTGATTGAAATGTTCTATCCGACTCGATTTCATATTAACTAGATAGATTGAAACTTGATATTATACCATTGAGTCTAACTTGATGATGATAGGTCACGCTTACTCGGACTAAGTTTTAGTTGCGAGAGAATATGATGACATAGGATCTGATCTGCCTTCCAAATTTGAGAACAAGTGACCATAAGATGATCTAGTGTAAAGTGAAAGTAAAGTTCCCATGAAATGAGTCACGTACCACTCGAACATTATGTTATGGTCCAATATGGACACATACAAAGGCGCAGAAGTGATGTTATATGTCAAACAAAAACACACCGAAATTGGTTAGCTGCAGTTTCACTCACCATATGCACATAATGGTAGTGGTGTCGGTGTTGGTTCCATGATGAGCATATATGCATGACCCACTCCACATTATGAGCAAGAATGGTGATGTACAAAATTCTAGAATTGAGTGGCCCAATATTTAATCAAATCAACCCATGAAGGTATTGCTGTTGAAGTAGAATACATCCTAGGGCAGAGCTAGACAGCAAAAAACGTGTGCTCCAATGGCAAGTAGCAAGATATGGGGTCTTCATATATGGCCATGGATGACACCAAAAGGATGTGGCCACAATGAGAATGGGAAGGGTGTGATGGAGAGGAGAAGTTGCTCATTGCTTTGCTTGCATTGCTTCCCCTTCTTGCCAATTTGATCTTTTGAGGCTTTTGTGAACATATTAAGAAATGTTAGCGATAATCTTCTGAAAATATTGTTTTGAGATGTCGTTTTATTATTTTCGATATTTAGAAGTTCTTTCGGAGTTTGATCGACATATAAGTAGGATTTTGAGGGATTTCAAAAATTCTGAATATAGGAACATTCAGCCGAAATATTATGATCACATTCATGAACGATTAAAATGCTTAAGGATGACTTATGTGTATTGTTGATGAAGTTTAATTGTTAACTGAGAAGTGTTCGTACGCTGTTCTAGCATACTTATAAGTCATTTTGATTGACGGATCAGATCCGATAAACAGACCCTAATGCTAGCTAGTATCGGTAGTCTTTGCCCCTCTACTCATTCAAAATGGCCCAAGGCCACCTTCACCCAAATACTCATGTTTTTGGCTTCCTTACTCCAAACCCACCCCACCTCTGTTCAATTTGTGCCACTCTTGCTGTGCATTTTTTATATTTCCCATCCTACGAAAAATCTATTTTTATATTCATTTAAATGATAATAATTTGATTCGATATAATATATATATATATTGAAATAGTAATGGATGTCATTTTTATCCTTTAAATATATGAGATAAAGAAGTGGACAAAAAAAAGAAATGATGATGATGATTGAGTTAATATGATATAAAATATGAATATTTTAATATTATTGTATGAAAAAAATTGTTAAATATAAAAATATTATAATTTGAATGGAATATAAGTATTATAATTTGAATGAAATAGTAAGAGTACCATAAAAAAGAGAAAAATGATTTCTGTTGCAGGCAATCAATAGAAAATTATTATAGGTCATTTTCGATCACATGTTTTTAAATTTGAATTTAATTTTTTCAAAACTTGTGCTGAAAAATGACATACAAGAATTTTCTGTCAGATGCTTACAATAGAAATAATTTCCCTTTATAAAAAATAAAGTAAATGAAAGATGGTTGTAAACATATACGTCCCTGATGAATGAATGGGTTCTGCAACTTCTTGTGAACTGACATGAGTGGCATCATAACCAGAAACAGAAATATAGAGATGCCCAAAGTACTTTGAATTGAGAGATGCTCTCAAATTATATCCATCACCACCGAATCCACCTCACTCTCTGCCTATGCCATGATAATGGTCATAATAGTTCTCGATCCAATGTCATTGGTTTTTCTCCTTGACTTTGCTTTGCTTATCTTAATGTATGTGTTGTACACCTATATTTTATCGTGACTAGTCTACTTTATCATGAAGAAGATTAAAGATAAACAAGATAGCACACGATGCAGACAATGTACACTGTTGGTTTATACAAGACGACGATTAATTCAGGAATTCTTCTTGATACCATGATTTTTCGTTGCTGTCTTTACGACATTGGATACCTTGCAATCGGTTTCATCTCAAGTCGATATTGCCATACATAGATACTAGGATGAGCATGGGACGGGACGGTCCGGTTCTTGGTCATTTCCCGTTCCGTCCTGACTTTTCCGATTCCTTAAAATTTTTATCCCGTCCCCTCGGTCCATCGTTACGGGAAATCCGATATTTTTGGGAAAATCAGTACATACCGAGCCTACGTACTAGTATCTTGTAGCAACGAGTAGGTCTTCCGGTCCTTGATCAAACAGGCAGAATTAGTACTCGCATTTTAAAGCTCCTGATGGACTCAAATGGCAGATCGTTTGAAAACGGAAGCGTTACTTAATTCCACAGCAATATTGATCATATCTCGTCTTGATCTTTCTACGTCGACAGCATTCATAGTACTCCTAATACTTATGAATTTGAGCTAGGAGGTTGACAGAAAGTTCTTAGCCAGTCACATGAATGTTATAATGGACTTTAGCCTAAATATTGGGTGGTCCTGATATGAGCATTCAATCTTGTCTGCAAATCTTACCTTAAACAGTTAACTAATTTTGACCGCTTCCTTGATAACTATTAGTATCGTGCAACAACGTTACTGTTGAACACACCAAATTTTCAGTTAGATCATGAATTTATTGCATGCTTCTCACTCAAGGATCTTATAAATATATATATCATGGTTATGGGCTTATTTGGTATCGTTTTTTTTATTTTCAATTTTTTATTTTAGTTGTTGATTAAACAAAAGTGTTTGGTGAAAAAGAAACACAAAACATAAGAAAAAAAGAGGGTTTTTTTTAATGTTTTATTTGAGTATAATATTCAATATTTTTTTACGTAAAAATATTATATTTTATGAAGTGGTTTTTATTTGCATTACTTATTTTCTATTTCTATTATTAGGTTTCATTTCACAATTTTCAAAAGTGATATAAAAAAGCTCCTAAAGTTACTGTCATGTTAATAATATCGTATTTCAATTAATGGCATGATGTTAGATTATATTTTTGGGCCTATTATCATTATTTCAGATTTTTGATAGAATAGTTTTTTCAATATGATATCGAAATAGATAATAACATGAGTTAATGAGTTCAATTTCTGTCTCTCTCCATTTATTTTCACATGTGCTTTATTATGTGGACTTTGTTTAGTACTTGGTGAGTTGAGTCAATGCATTTGTTATCCCTATTTAATATCCATGTGGATTTTCATATGAAAGAAAATGTTAGATATATATTTTTTGACCTACTATAATTGATTAAGAGTTTTGATAAAAATTATTCCATTGATTGTGAATCTTGGTAGCTATTTTAGACATGCACATCATTATATATCGTATTCATTTGCATCAATGAAATTATTGAGGTTTATTTTTCTTCAGAAAAAGTTATACTTAAATATCTCCAACTATTCTCATTTGAAATATTGATACCTTAAATTTTGACAATGGGCACTTAACTCCCTTCCAGTTAGGGGTCATATGTAAAGGTTAAGAAAATCGTTAAATATGACCCCCAAAAATTCCAAAGCCCATTTTTTGACTTTTAAATTACAACTATACCCCTATAATCAATGAAGAACCCCCTGTGTTTACTCTTTTCCCCAACTCCCGCTTGCTCTTCTGCATCTCCGTCGTTCATGTCTAGATACACAGATCATACAACTCCACCAAAATGTACAACAATCACCACTATCGCAACGCAACATCATCGCTGCTTTCCCTCTTTTCTCGAGTCCTGGATCCGCGATCGATCGCCGACGGAGTTTCGATATTGTCGGATCAGAGGTGTTCCAATGGTTAGGGGGTTTATGAAGTTCAGTGATGGGGCGTCAGCTGAGGAGGGAGACGAGGATGAAGGGGAGGAAGGGGAAAAGGGAAAGAGAGAAGAGGGTCGTGGAGTGGGCGGAGGCGTGGATGGGGTTATTTAGGGTTTGAAGGTTGTGGTCATGTGCTTGTTGGCTCGGGCGGAGATGAGATGGAGGTCGGGGACGATTGATTGTTGGAATTTGACGGGGAGGTCGGCGAGATCTGAGACGAAATCTTCGTCTTTTTCGTTTTTTGCAGTGATTGCGAATGTTTGGATGGGTTTCTTTGGTGGTGATTGTTTGCTTTTGGTGGTGATGCTGGTGGTCTTTGATTGCGGCTTTGGCGAACTTGCCGGATTTCGATTAGGGATCGGCATTGGTCTTTCAAGATGCGGGTTCGTTGATTTCATTGTCTTGATCTTGGTGAGAGACCAATCGTCGTCTCCGTCTTGCTGGTCGCTGTCTTGTTCATAATGGGGGCGATGAAGAGGAAAAAGATCAACTCACGAAGGAGATATGATAGTGGAGGGAAGAGGAAGGAGATGAAGAGGGGTAGTTTTGACCTTTTCTTTTGGATCTAACGGCGTTAAAACGAAGTGTATATTTTCAAAATTTAAGATGGCAATATGCCACACCCCACACGTCGCTCAATAGTTTTGGTTGTTAAAAGTGGAATTTTCCCTTTTGTTCATGGTATCAAAGTTGTAAGTTGCTCCTATTCATGGTAAAAATAAATTTACAGAATCCTCCCAAACTAAAAAGATGTTGCTATTTTTGTTTCGGTTATATAGGCCCAAAAACTCATGAAAGGTTAAAAATATCATAAAAAACCTTAAATAATTTGAGAACAAAAAAAAAAAAGAATCGGACATCCAATTGCTTCGAATTGAATTATCCACGTTGTGAAGATGAATTTTTTTAGTGATTATTTTCATTAGAAAGGTGAAAAGGGGGATTATCTTGCGATATATATATGAAAGAGTTGGCACAAATCCCCTCATCAAACCCGTCAAAGATATAAGTAATCGTATTACGAAAATGAATCTATTCTTCGAATACTAATTAAACGAATAGTCTTGTCATTTTGGAATCAAATAATTAGTCGATCTGTTCCGTCCAAAATGGGAATGGGCTAGAGATCGGATGTAAAAATCCGTCGTAGATTGCATCAAAATGGTTGTGCCTTTCTTTTCAATTTCGTGCGTCTTTTTTTTTATATCCATCTACATTTAGAGGTGACGGGATCTGGTTGACCATCATTTTGTTGATAAAAGATAATCATGCTGTGTGGGCCTATTATCTAATTACTTGCTATCTAAAATCTACAATTTAAATAGATAAGTTAAGATAGAAATGGTTCACAGACATGTCTATTTCACCGAAGCTCTCTTCAAGACAGTGTTAGATCATTAAGAGCTCCGATGTAGAATTCAGACCTAAGCATTAATCCAGAAGGAATGGGAATGATGGAACATGTGGCCTATTGATACTTTAGGTCCAATAACTATTCATAAAACATCTCCAATTCATAGATCTCCGCCTGTCTTTAGGTAAAGTTAAATAGACTACAAATAACTGGTGAGCCGTATGAGTTAGGAAACTCTCCAGTACGCAAATTGTTATGGAATTGTAATAAAAAAAGATCATGATCGAAAAGCATAAACCCATCAAGCTGTTCTATCTCATCTTCTTCTGATGTAGCCATCTCTAATATATGCTACTATATGTCTCGAATTCTCGAGCAAGATAGGTATCAATAATGGAAGCAACTCATGTCTGCTGTTAAAGGGGTATGCAATTCTCAAAGTGTTACAATATAACCAAGAAGGGAGGGGGATAGGTTATTTTAATTTTTTTTTAACATTATGCAGCTTGGTATTGGATAGTATGCAACTGTCTTACTGCAGTCTAGCGCGATTAGTCTATAGTTGAGATCCAACTTCTTTTGACTAATCTATTTGTGTCCACTAATTTTTTAATAGTTCTAAGTTAAAATATAAAATAATAAAAGACATAAAAATTTATACTAGTTTAGACAATCGTTGTCAAATGACCAACGAAGACTGAATTTAATCTTCCCTTGTTAGACCAGTGTAATCAAACCAAGAGAAACTTCATTATTTCTTTGTTTTTGGCTTACAAAGAAATCTCTTAAAAATTACACAACTTGTTAAAACAAAGAATACTCTTTGCACAGATCACTTTTGAATTATGTTGTAGGCTTGTTTTTATGCAGACTAATAAAGTTCTTTTTTCTCAAATCTTCAATCTAGCACTTGAGAATCTTCAATCTCAATCTCGTACTCTTTTACTCTTGGAAGAAGCTCGTCTCCAATATGTGACAACAAACTTAGTTTTCACAAATGCTATGATCAAGCGACTACTACTTCTTCTCTATCAAATTCTATGTAGCCCGCTATGCCTGACACTCAACAACTTTATCGCCCACCTCAGGCTCAAGATTTTACTTGATTCCACGGTGGGTTTCCTGAAGGTCGTAGACGTAATAACAGAGGTCGTGGTGGCCAAGGTGGTTCTGAAAACCCATCAAATTATTATTATCATTATCGGCCGACGTCTTTTGACTGCCAACCAATATTCCTCATTTTCATCATCAAATCCTTATTGCACAACACCTTCATTATGCTTACCGTTATCTGTGCAATGTCATATGTGCAATAAGTATAACGACAATATAAAAAATTATGGTTATATCATCTCTCCTTCAATGTCGAGTCTAACTCTCCGACTCTTCCTTATCCGTCGTCATTACGTAACGGATCTAAATACACTTGTTAAATGGATAACAAAGATGCTTCAACTCGTATGACTCCTCATCCAGGTATTATGTCTTCTATTCAGGTGTATAATGGTCTAGACAAAGTTCGTGTACCGTCAAATATCCTTTATTCCTTATAGTGGTTCTTTCTCATTTCCTTCAAGTGTCTACGGACAACCTGAACAAGCTCAAGCCTCCTCAAGTTTGTCCAGTGGATCGTCTTCTACTTCACCACAAGCATCACTAGCTCTTGCCCCTTCTCAGTCAATTGGTCATCCAATGATGACGCACCATAAAATTGATAATCTCGAATCAATTGCAATCAAGCAAGCTGTTAAGGATCTCAAGTAGTATAATGCTATGCGCGAGGAGTTTCATGCTCTTCAACAGAATTCAACAATATTGGTCCCTCCTCCATAACATACCAATATATATACGTGCATATATATATATATAAGGGTTAGTGTTTATACTTCAAAAGAACGTCAATGATGTACTGTAAACAATCCCTATCATTCATTTTCTATTCTTTTAAAACATAAATAAAAAATAACTTTTTAAAATTGGGCTCATCATTAGTGATGAAGATTGCTCACGTAGTTGGTTGCCTTTTGCAATACAAATATTTTATTATATATATATATATATATCAAAAATATGTGATTGATTTAAAATTAGTTAATATGATTGATTTTATATCATAAAAAATATTTTTGAAAAGATTTTATTTTATAATGAAAGAAATTTTTTATTTTATAATATAAATCAGCTAACATGATTTTAAATTAATCCCACAAACAGAAATAAATATATATATATCTGATCCCATTCCATTGCAGCTTTTTCATCACCATCAAGATACCGTCGATACATGATGGTGATCTTGTTTAATTTTACGACGTAATCACTATATCCTTTTTTTTTTAGAACTATTGGATTATATTCAATCATGTGGAAAATTGTTGAACCATATTATTTTTAGTCGACGGTGAAAATATGCTATTTTCACATATTTGGGTGAAAATATTTTGTTCATGATAACAATAAGTTTTACTTGCTGAAGTTTCAAGCCAAGTCACATGAATGAATATTCCTTGGTTACTTTGTTATAAGTAGAGCTTTCAGAATATATAATAAGACTACGTTAAAAAAATATGTTTCTTTTGTTGAGATTAGTAGCTCTCTCACAAGAGAGGATTGTATTTTTGATGAGGAAGATGTGTAGTATTATAATATTGATAGTGTCAAATATGGTCGTTGTAGTGGAGAATATAGTCGTTATAGCATATTCTGTAGCATATTCTCCACTATACGCTTTATAAATAGAAAACTAATGTAAGAATTCTATTGATATGTTCTATATACATGTTCCGTATCTATATCTATATCACGGTAACTTGTCTGGTTTGACCGTTTGACTCTCTCTCTTCCCTCTCATTTCCCTTCCTCTTTCTTTCCCCCTCGTTCAAGCTGAAGCAGCTACAGAGGTTTACCGGATCCGTTTGACCTGATCTGTAGAGGTGGTGACCGGATCTGTTTGTGGTGGATCTGTGGAGATGTTGATTGGATCTGTGCCTACGGCAAGATCTTGCGTGGTGAATGTGGATCGCGACTGAGGCTGAGGTTGTTGGACGTGACGACGACTGGTGTTGGTAGTCGATGACATGTGGTGCTACGACGACAGCGTGTGCTAATCATCTTGAGTTTGAGAGGGGAAGTCAGAATAATATTATAATATTAATAGTGTCAAATATGGCTGTCGTAGTGGAGAATATAGTCGATGACATGTGGTGGCTACGACGGCAGCGTGTGCTAATCATCTCTTTGTTTTGACTTACACAGAAACTCCTTTCAAGCTTACAATTTGTTAAGGCAAGCACCTTGAACGCAGAGATAACTTGAGGACTTTGCTACATCTTTATGTTCTTAAGGTAGACTAATAAACTCCTTCCTTTAAATCTTCAACCAAACTCTTGAGAACCATTGCATAATCAACTTGAGAGTATTTTCAGCTTGCCAATGAATCTCATAATCATTGTCAATCTTTCCAGAGTGGAGAGCATTCCTTTTTATAAGGCTTAGAGGATTAGAACACGTGACTGCACTATTGATCTTGACAGTTGTATGTTTGTCCCCTATATTGTTCCTCGGTGATATTGATAAGTTTTCTCACAACAGTCTACAACTTGATACGGATTTTCAAACCTCAATTTTTTGATATGATAGTTTCTCAGATCCCCTTTGATTCACCAATCAGCTCTTCTATATTCCTTAGTCTGCTGTACTTTTATCTTTGTTGAAAGCCAACTCTGATGCACCCAGTCTACTCCATTGTGACATGGCCCTGATTCTAAGACTTTGACCCTAGATCTTGACAGATATGTGGTCTTTTGTTTCCCATGTTCATCCAAATTACTTATCTAGAACTCTCTAATGTAGATAGTATCTAGGTTGATAGGAATATACAATCCTTCAAATTGTATAGAAATTGACATAACAAAACTGAGATCTATTTATCATAATATAGTTAGTATGTTTAGGCTAGAAGTTAAGCAGGTAGTTGTCATCTAGGTTGGATGATGGAGAGCAGACGGCTGCAAATGATGGAGATCATATCAGCCATCAGATACACACTACTACAAAGGACTTTGGCTAAGCACCTAAGGCATTGATGAGCAACAAAAGAACGTCAAAGGTTTCAGGATCTAGGATTGAGCTTGTAGACTAAGACCAACACAAAATGCATCAATGTGCAGCAGATCTGTGTGCACACGAGGTTATAGCAGGGACTGGTGCGGACGAGGTCTCATAGTATAGTATATAGACTAAGATACAGCAGACTGGGTGCACTAGAGATGGTTGCTGATGGTTGGGTCAAAGGTCTGGAGTGAGTCAAACGAAGATTTGAGTTAAAACAGCAACAACATAATTTCTAGAGTTAGTGTACTGCCAATATCAGAAACAAGATGGTGGGGGACACGAGTGGCAAAGTGTCATCTCAGAAACAGTACCATGTTTCTGGGTTCGTTTCCTGAGCCTATAAAAGGAAACCGTTGAAGCTCAATGAAGTAAGGCTGTTGAATGTGATTGAAAGACAAGTGTGCAAAGTAATCGAAAGTTCAAAGATTATGCAAGGGAGGTAATTCGTGAAGATCAGAGTGAAAGGAGTATCACTAGTTTGCAGAAGAATAGTATTTGCAGTAGAGTTCAGGATACTGAATTTGTGGGTCTTCATCTTTTGTACAAGTTAGTTAGCTTATAAAAAGAAATTTTCTTGTAAGTTACAAACAAGAAGATAGTGATACTCACCTCTTGGCTTGACTACACTGGTCATCAAGGGAAGACTGGACTAAGCTCTTGATTATCAATTGATATCAAGTGTCTGAATCAGTATAAATATTGTGTCTATTACTTGCCTTTATTGCTTGATATTTAGAATTGTTAGAAATAAATCATCACAGCCAAACAGAGATAAAACTCAGAGAGTTTGAACTCTCTGGTGCAGACTATCAACTGTCATCTACAGACTACCTAAATGGTCTATGTAGAATAATGGTCTAGAAAGAACTAGTATTTCGTATTAAAAGTTCCAAAAACCTTGAAACAACCTATTCCCCCCCCCCCCCCTCTCTAGGTTTTATCTTGGACCTTACATAGGTGATCCACATTGGCCTCCAATTGTGATTGTATGCTGCTCTGCTGCATGCTTTCTAAAATGCATCTAACTATCCTAGTTTTCAACCTAAGTAATTAACCATGAACGTGTTCTACTCTAAAACTTCATCTTCCCCGTCTTGTACGGTCTGACTTACAGAACATGTCTTACGACTTTTCGAATTTCTCCTGTGGTCAAACTTGGATCCTTGGCTAAGTTTGTGTCGTAGGTTTTTTGGGTTATTCTCGGAAAGTCATCCCAAACAAACCTTGCTATAGTCGGCTTGGTCTTAGAATGTTCTTCCTTCCCGAGTCTGAGTTGAGAGTGAGAAGAAGACGGATTAGTGATGTTTACCTTCTTGAATGTTTCTTCCATCGACTTTTGTATCTCATTCTTGAAGTTTTCCAACAAGGATAAGATTCCAGGAGGAACTTGTTCTTGTTCGACGTTTTCGATCTAGTTACAAACTCGTGGGTCCTTCGTGTTTCGAATTTCGGGAATCATTGTCCATACGATTATTGTTGGTTTGACTTTTGGGTCTTTCACGTCATTGAATCAGAATTCTCTACCTAATACGTCAAACTGTTTGCACCAAAAACACTCATAAGATTGTAGGATTGTGAATTGAAAATGTAGATGATAATGATAATGGAATTGTCTAACGATGATCAAGATTAAAAGAAAACAATAATGTTGTATTGAATATATGATTGGGAAGTTTGGGGGTTTATGTTTTGGACTATCTATATTTATAGGTTTTTTACATGGCAAATGATAGCTTTATCTTCTAGGAAATTTCCCTAGAAAGATATTTATGGCAATATCTTTCATATAAAAATAAAGATATTTTTCGTAAAAGAATCCTATCTTCATGATATCCCTAAATCTCCTTATTTGTTAATTATCTTATACTTTTATAATAATAATTAAAAGATAAATATAATCATTATTTTTTGTGGTCACCAACTTCTCATACACAGTTTGCACGAGGAACATGTTATGACTTGAACCGGGAATGCCATATACACATTGCAAGTTAACTTCGCAAGAGCAATCTTGACGTAACTTGATGTTGCTAACGGTTATCTAACTTAGAATTTCGATCATTGCGTAGAATACTATGGCACTCCAACTAACATACAACACGAATATTATTGATACTCCTAGGTTTGTCAAAATCTCTTTCAACAATTCACATTAAGAAAAGTTCTCTGTTTACATCTTGGAAGAATTCAATGAAAACAAAGCTGCACAAGAATCAGTATAACGTGCGAAAGATAGAGGGGGAAAAAAAAAGAGAGGTGTGCTTGCATTGCCGTGAAGGGATACTTTCAAGTACCATTATTATAAGTTTTTGGTCATATTTTTTAAGCTTTATATGTACATAGTTGGATTGGTATTTGGTGGATTGCTTAAATGGCCGGCCCATTTGGTGGGTCAATCTAGGAGGAAAACCAAGGAGACAAAGAAATATATGCCTCGGGGACATGATATATGTGTATGTGAAATTGCACTTGCATTGCTTTGCTTTGTGCGTGGGCAGCACTCATTTTCCATTTGGTGGTGCCTTTCACCAATTTTGAGTCTTCCTTTCTTTACTCTTTTCTTTAATTTTTGGGTAGATGTAGGTTTGCTCTTTCCGTTGTCACGTTTCATCTAAGTTATTGAATTGTTACTTATGATGCAATGACATTGTGAGGTTCAATCCCAGAAGTTTTGGTCGAGCTGATTGATTAAGATGGTATCTGTGATAGTTGAGACTAATAGTGGATACTAAATCTGATTATCAATCATATTTTGACATCTAAGATGAAGAACGAGCTGTGTTAGTAGCCGATTAACGCCGATTAAACAAGTCGTGTTTAATTTAATGACTAATAATTTTTTGTCTACTTAAACAAGATTGAAATTCTATGTAAGATTGGCTTCTCGATACATTACGATTGCCAAAATATTTTATATTCCCTTGATTTTTCGATGGATGGATTGATGAAATTTCAATTGACAAGTGGAATAGTTCATGACATGGTCCATGATAGTCGTGTTCAATGTCGTAGTGGCCACTAAAACATGACAATGTAGCTTGGTCGATAAAACAAAAACCTATGTGTGTCGACTGCTCATAACATAAACTTCTATCAACGAGTCCTCCTTTTTCATGTAGGCAATAGGATAGGAATTGATAAGGCAATGCTATTTGTATTCATTGACTTAATGGATTTTTTTGGTACCCAATTGAGAGAACCCTCCACCAAAAAACTTCACTTCCTGTCAATTCATTTTTTTTCCATACTTGCTTTTCAAATGACTAATTTATCCATAGGTGGTGTGAATATGAACGTTAAGTCCTTGCCTAATTTTTTCCTAAGCTAGTTTTAATTAGGTTAATTAGGTCTTGTTGGGCCAAGAATATCCCTAGTTCATGATTATCTCAAGTCCTTGTCTTCTCATGATCATGTTGCTTAGACTTTTATCAAGGAATTAGTGCTTGTAAAAGTTGCTATTCCCATTAAGAAAGATCAACTCGAGGAAAAACACACAAGATGGTGCAAGAAGACAAATGTGATGTTAAGTTAGTACTCCGAGACCCATATTAAGTACAACTGTCACATAATTCATAAATTGATGCGTTAGGAAAAATCAACAAGTCGATCAAATAATATTTTTTAAAAATTTATCTTGAAATGTCGAAGATGATCTAAAATACGTACTACAACCCAAAATAATTAAACAAACAAAAGAAAAGAAAAATCATACCATACTGTTTAGGTGTAAAAACAACACATCAATAGTTGAATAACATAATTACGATGCATTGTTAAAATTAGGAAAAATTAACTAGAGGTACCATTTATCAGAAAAACTCTTGAAGTATCGCCCCTTTTTTTTTCCACGGAAATACAAAGTTACATTTTTTTTCCTGAAGAAATCAACGTTTTCAAATTTCAAAACTGGTTTTTCAATTTGTTAAGATTTATTAGGATTTGATGTAATATTTATATATATATATTCATGTTCTAGCTCTCACTTTCTGTAAACTGCTTCCCTCTCCTTTAGTCCATCAACCCTCCTTCGTTATCGTCAGTTCGTCGTAGTCAACCAGTCGTCAACCGACATAACCAGTTTGTCTTATGTTGTTGGATTTGAAAATAATGATTTTTACGAAATTAAATTTTAGATATAATAATTGTATTTGAAGAAAGTGATTTTTTATTAAAGCATGGGGTACTTGATGGAATGAAATTATGGTAGGATATTTCTATGCGATTAAAATTTTATAACGTCTTTTATCAAGAATTCTCTCTTATATTTATTAGACAAATAGAATAGTGTTTTAATTGACATACTTGATTTAAGTGATGAAAGATATGAACGGTTTATGTCATGTATCGTGTTAGGTGTTCGTATGATCATATGGACCGTGCTTAATTCAAGGGGGTGGATAAGAATTATTTGATCAATATGACATCGATGCTTTTTTTGTGAAGATAACACGCATCCACATCTTGTTGCATCTCATTATAGTGTTTTAGTATTATCCATGAAAACGTATGGGATGATGGATGGTTATGCTCACCATAAATCGGACCTGTTACATCTCCATTGGTGATTTAAAGAATATAGTAAGTGCAAGGACAAAACAAAATTATCTTGTGGTTACCGTAATTGAAGTCTTGATCATGAGTTGAGAATAATATTGCAAAAGAAAAGAAACATACACATGGTTGTGACTTCTATGCACAATTCCAAAGTATGTTTAAATCGACAAAAGTGTATTGGCTCACTATGACCACATAGGAAAAAATGTGTTTGGTTTGTTCATGATCACCGCCTGTAGTCATTCTATGAGAAAACGAAAATATTAGAATTCATTCGTGCATGCATGAAACGGAATGAATTGGGATGCTCTGCAGGGGAGCAAAACTGCACTTGCGCAATTCAAGATCCGGACAAATCTAACTTGTTTTGTGATTTATAGGTTGTTTTTGGATTTTAATTGATTTTTTAATAGGTATAATTTTTTATAAAATAATTTTTATTAAGTTTTATTAGGTTTTTTAGGATTGATATTTTTTTAACAAGATTATAAATTATTATTTTTAAATTTTTTAAATGAAAAAAATATGTAAATAGCACTTGTGCTATTGGACTCCAACAACACATCATCTGCTTCCTAAACGAAATACAAATAATATCAAAGCTATGCATACAATTTATAAGCGGCATGAGAAAAAAAAAATTGTGTCTAGATATATATATATATATATATATATATATA
>LIEC01011871.1:59010-83144 GCA_001925005.1 Drosera capensis
CCCCCATCCCATTTTCTCTTTGCCTATTCTTCGTCATCACTCAAATCATCCATCCATTCATTCCGCTCCTTCCTCATCTATCGTTGAAAGACTCTTTCTGATTCCCCTGCCTGTCTGCATGCTTTCTCTTTCTTTGATCGGTTCACCCAAACCAACAACAGCAACACCATCATCATCATCATCATCATCATCATCATCATCATCATCTTCTCGTCTTCTCCTCTTTTAATTCATCCCCACCCACTAGTACTTGTACTGCTACGACTAAAACTCCTCTGTTTCCTTTGCCATGTTCTCATCAATCAACTAAATTTGTTATTAGGGGAGGCTCCTCATGCTTCTTCTGTGCTCTCCTTAATTACATCCCTCCCACACCATCCCTCCTTCACCATTTCTGCCTCTTATAATATAATACATACCATTTCTCCTGTCTGAATATCTTCCTAATCGTGTGATGGCAGTTCAGGCTCGATACCCTTCTTCCAACATGCTCCTCTTCAACAGGTTTGATCCTATTCCCCTATTCTCCTATTCTCTTCCCCTTTCCTCTTATCGTTTCGTAACATGAAATCGGTACGATTATAGAGAACGGGTTTGGTTTCATTCAGGAATGGGCAGGACGGAAAAGATACCGGCATCGGGAATGACTACTCCTTGTTGCAGCCGCATCAAGGATCCTCAGGCGGGTTCGTTCTCGATCATTCCTCACAAATGCTCTTGTTCAACAATGGAGGTGATCATTTGCATTTGCTTTCATCCGCTTCTGTTTTTTTGTTTTTCTTCTTCTTCTACACATGTCCTGAATTGATCGGTTTCAATGTCTGGGCGGCGCTCATGCAACACCGAAGATGGTCTAATTTTGGGGAACGGTTTGTTTTTTGAAATCAGTTGTTTCTAATCAAAAGAAGAGAGGAAGAGAACCGACGGTTGACACCGCTAACACAACCACCACCTCGGCGGCCAACATCAATCCCTTGAATTTCAGCCTCCACAACAACAGCAATCACCCGCATCAGCTACAACAGAATATGCAGATAATCGATCTCTCCCAACTCCCGAACAATCAACTGCACCAGCATCGCCAGTCCAATGTCGTCTCTACTGGCCTTCGATTATCCTTCGGCGAAAACCAACAGCAAAATCTCCCTCAAAATTCCTCGGTTATGTTGTCATTGCTCTCCGACGAATTCGCCAACCAAATCAAGCAGCAATCGGACGAACTTAACCAATTCATCATCGCACAGGTAACGCTCAATTCCTCTGCACATCTCCAACACCAAATGCACAATCAAAATCCGCCATCAATCGATTGATTCAGCCATAAAACTCACGGTTTCCTCTTCTTCAATAACATAGGGCGAGCAGTTACGGCGCACGATAGCAGAGAAACGCACCCGCAACTACCGCGCACTCCTCACGATTGCCGAGGAAAGAGCAACACGAAAGCTTCGAGAAAAGGAGACCGAGATCGAGAAATCTCACCTCCGAAACACGGAACTCGAAGCCCGTGTCGCTCACCTCGCCGCGGAGGCGCAGGCGTGGCAGGCCAAGGCTCGATCACAGGAAGCACAGGCCGCATCTCTCCAATCTCAGATCCATCAAGCAATGATGATGAACGGCGGCGATGGTGGCCGAGGAGATGCGGCGGCGGCGGCGGAGGATGCGGAGTCATGCCACGTGGATCCGGAGAGGGAGATCGGTGGTGGTGGGCCAGGGTGTCGACTTTGCCGGAGACGAGCGGCGACGGTGGTGGTGCTGCCGTGTCGCCACCTGTGTCTCTGTCCGGCGTGTGATGCGCTGGTTCATGCTTGTCCGCTTTGCCTCTCTCTTCGAAACGGCGGCGTAGAGGTGCTGCTCAGTTGATTTGGGCCGGCCCAATATCTTCCCGGGTCAGGTCCAGGCCCAATGCGCTAGTGTTAATAAAAATAATAAATTTTTTTTTTTTGATGTTTTTAAGGAACTATAAATGAAAAACCCACCGAGAAATCCAAAGAGGCAGAAATATCCTCTTTCTTTCTTAATTTATATTTTTGTTTTTTTGGGGTCTGGTACTGATAGTGGTGGGTGAAATTTGAAAGGTCCCTAGTAGTGCAGTGTAGCTGTGGTTATGTACATATTTCACATGGATCGTGGCAGCACTTTGTTTCTTCCTTGGACCTTGCATGTTTTTTTTTTTTCACGTTGTTTTTCGTATAAAGAATTCAGCAAATCTTTTACTGTTATGAGTTTTGATATTTTCCGTGTCTCCCATACTTCGTTTTTCCATAGAACAATCTGGTATTCATGATATGTTGTTACTATATATATTTAGGTATTTTATCTCTACGTACAAGATTGAATCGGATGCGGAGCAACTCTCGTAGCCTGAATGACACTTGAGCGCTACAACAAACTTTACGATAATAGAAATGATATGATGTTTTATCACGAGCATGATCTCATGAGCAACTAATCAGGGTTCAAGCTTAGGTGATTGTATGCTTTTTAAAGTATGCTTTGATCGCAATTCACGAGGAATGTGTGTCCTTGATTTCGATATGTTCGGTACGTGATTATGATGCATTCGATACCTAAACCAAACGGCGATCTATTCAAGTCTATTTAGTTGGAGAATGCGACAAGTTTCGGGCTTTATGTATGCATTATGATATTCGTGATTTCATCATCTACCGTACATGCATTATTCATTCCAAAGCTTGTTGTAAACGAAACCACAAACTTTTGATGTAAGTTTTGCGTAGTTTATGGTTTATACTAGTCTTCTGTTGCTTCCATAGAAAACTATGAAATGAAGAGCGAATTATCCAAGGGAGATGCTTATTTTTGCGTCCTGAGTCATGCATCACCAATACATATTTCTCGAAGAGACAAAAATCAATCGAAGTTTTTTTTGGTTCTCCACCCCTTTTGAGACTTAAATCAACTAAAGTTTAATCATGCTAATGGTGAATTTCCGTGGTAACAAAAAAACTTAATCTAATGGGAGAGTTTAAGGGAGGAAATCGCGTCCTAATCGAAACCGAATAGAATACACATGTGAATTGAGCCCAACTGTTAACCCAAAAGTTTAAACTCATAAGTTGTTTATATATATATATATATATTCTATTCTTTTTTTTTTCGCACGATCGATGTGGATAAATCTACATATATCTCTCAACACATATCATGATCAAATATTTGAAGTTGCCTTCGACTATATGAGAAATCGACTGGGTTCTCGGCTTGCACTTTAGGCCTAACATTGGCCGCCTAAATTTAAGCATGCATTTGTTAGATCTAAAAGCTTATGGCATACATACTGGCATAAAGATTGCCATGTTTCATGCTCATTGCTTGACACATCGATGAAAATTAAATGGCTTCATTAATTCTTTTGAGAAATGTACGAGAATTTGACACACAAAAAAAAACTATTGCGAGTGTTACATGTAATGCATGCATCATATTAACAATTATTTTATATTATGATATTGATTCACAGTTAGAACGGAGTAACTCAAATCAAAAACAAAAGTGATAAGCTAGCTAGCTATTTGAGTTAACAGTGTAGAGGACACTGGCCTAAAAATATGCATTCCGATGATATCATTTCAAATTATTGATTTTGTTGTATGTCACATTTGTTGTTAAATATTAATTAGATATTACAAAACCTAGATCAAGTCGACGAACGAGACAATAATGTTCAAAAGAGGCTAGATGCTTCGAGTGAATTCAGATTCATATTAGGCAACGAGGCATTGTCAAAATCCGCATAGTTGTCCAAGCTAAATAATTGTTGGATTTTGTATCATGTGATGGAACTCGACATGCAATATTGATGTCCCCCACAATGCATAAAATACTTATAAGCTACATGGTCGGTCTAAATTCAAACTAAGAATGCATATAATAATTCTTGGGTTATACTCCATTCGTCCTGTAGAGATGGTAACATTCGGAATCGAAGATTTACCTGAGAATTGAATTTTTTTTAGTATTTATTTAGTGGTGAGGTTTATTGGAGTAAAATAAAAAAAAGATAATGATGTTGTTGTAAATAAAGATTGATTTGATATTTTTTTTTTCTAAAAAAAAGTATTACATTTATAACGAAACAACCAAATATAGGAAGTATTGCATCTTTTATAATATGATCAATTTTATTACTTGTGTGACGATTGATGTATTTTCCATGGGACGGAAGGAACAGTTATTTTTGATTGAATGAAGGTGAAAAAAAAAAAAAGAAGTAAATTGTACGCATTCTTACTTAAATTAGGACATTGATATTTTCTCTTTTAATAAAGTGGAGAAATTTTTGAATGAAAAGTGTGAATTGGACCAATAATGTATAGAGGTTATGTGATGCTCGAAATTGATGGATTATTATCAAACAGAACAAGCAAGAGATGGTGGCAACTCATAGCAGCTGAGCTATTTATTATCATTCGTCTATCATGATATCCAACGTCCCACACCTATATCAAATTAATATTCAAAAACAATAGTTATCAAGTTTGATTGTGAATGTTTCCAACTAATGACGTTGATCAAGACGATCCAAAACTGTGGTAAAATATACTTATACACCAATTTATTGGAAACGTAACATGCCTAGGTTTCATTGTGGGTCCGACGTGTTTACATTAACAAATTAGGTAATTAGCTAGATCATCATTACGATTAATAGCAAGAAAAAATATATAACATTATAATATTGAACATGATTGCCGCTTAATGTTATAGGTTCGTTTGATTTGTATGAAAGTGTGGCTTTTGAAGGAAACGTGATATATTATGATTTGCTTCTTCTAAGTTCCAACTTAGGCCCCACTCAAATGACAACATTCATGCAGTCCAACTATGATAATACTATAAAACTGCAAAAACTTTTGATCTTATGGCAAGAAGATATAGGATACTGAAAAGCATTATTTCTTCAAGGGCTAATCAAATCCGGTAAACACTCAACGTTAGAATCCACTATTAGCTCGATGACGGAGGTGACATGTGCGGAGGTGTGAATAAGTTTACTCACATCGATGATGAAGATAAAAAAAAGTGGAATATATATATGAATAACACATAACCAATCAGTTTAATCTTTTGGGTTAATAGTTAGACCCATTGGATTCAGGTTCAAAGGGAAGTTGATGATGTGTGAGTCCAGTTCACATATGTATTCTTCTCGCTCGTTGTGGTGATGTGTGAGTACAGTTCACATAATTATTCTGCTCGCTTGATATGGTGATGTGTGAGTCCAATTCACATAGATTTCTTCCCTTTGGTTCTCCCATAAATCATAACAACATTTTCATCATGACTATGGTGCATTTACATTAATTATAGTCAATAATGGACTATTCGTCTCTAGCTTGATCAGATTGGCATATTCTTAATCCAACCCATAACATCGATATTCATTCGCTTGTGATATGAAAACGAATGATTAGGACAAAATGGAATGATTCCATGATCATCTTGGCGAAACAAGGAAACTTACCCAGATTTGGACAAGTACTAGCTGGGCTAAATTTTATGCTCAATTGACCAAAGCAATTCAAGAATCAAATCAGATTGCAATATTTACAATATTGAACCATTTTGATGAGGAGAATCCATCCTCACTTTCGATGGTTCACTTGCCCATTGAAATTTTACTTTGAAAAAAGAAAAAGAAGACTTATATCATATATCTTGACAATTAGAAAAGTTGTATATGTCACGCGTCATTTTCTTAATACTAAGCATATCATATTTCAACGCGGAAAGCTACGAGGAAATGTCGTTCTTTTCTTTTTGGGTGGCCGCACAACGACGAAGATAAGAAAGGAGTACTACAAACTTTAACCATAAATCCATAATGAGTAGAAAGGAAATGTCGAGAATACACTATGATCACATTAAAGTATGGGAAGCGTACCAATAGTCTTCACAAGTGCATAGAACTCTCATTGAACTTATAGAACTTTCATTAAACAGGGAATAAAAAAAAAAAAATCTTCATGGTGTGCATTGTTTAGGACTTGTGAGGTATGTTTTTTTATTTTCGTTTCATTAGTTGATGAAATAAAAATATTTGATATTGATTTTTTTTTTCAAACGGATGAAATATAAGTAGAAATTAAAAAATCAAAAAAATGGATTTCAGTTTTTGTTTTTCTATTTGATCTGAGTACAATATTCAAGATACTCTTTATACAAAATAATTATATTTTCTCAAGCGATTTCAATTTTCGGTATAGATTTTCTATTTATGTTACTAATTATATTTTTCAGTTATAAATAGCGATACCAAACAGCCACTTTATTAAGAATCTCATTTGATGTTGGAACCCATATTTTGTAGGAAAAAATAGATTTGAGATTAGTCATAAATAAACTTATTTATTTTGTAATCTCTGCCACTATGATGCAGAATATTTTGTCCGGTGTTGAGCTTTGTAGTTCTCCTCTGCTGATCTGCTGACACCAGAACACTTAACCTCCCGTAAGGAACCTTCTTTTTTGATCACATGATTAAACCTATTTTGTGCAATCTGAAATCCACTCTACTACATTGTTATGCCCTTATGACTCGAAGACCTAGTTCACTCAATTTGCACTTTATTGATCCACTGGATTTATTGATCTTGGACCTTCTGTCATATGGGTCTGAATCTTTGCTTTCTTAATGACTTCCTTAGAACTGTTTTGTTTGTTACTAATTTCTATGGCATCTTATCCAACAGTAGTTTTGTTGTATCGTATTGTAAAATGATTTTAGACTGATAAAGCGACTTGTCACAGGGTTAGACTCTTAATCGGCCCGTGACAGACAGCTCGTGTAATCGTAAAGTCATCTCATTATACTCCTACGTCCTGGGTTTTCAATAACAAGTTCTCATGCATCCCTCATGTTTTTCAATGACAAGTTCTATCATTTTTACTGTTGGAAAGCTTGAGTCGGATGTCTAGCAAGGAATCTTAATGTTACTCTCATATAAAATTTCAAACTTAGCCTTTCCAAAGAATCTTGAAAACTTGATCCGGCTGGTTTTGGTTTGTATCAACCGTAGTCTGTAGCAGCATGATGTATTATCATATTTGTGATTTTAATGTTGCTTAATTGCACAAAGGGTCGGTTTTGGTTTGTAGCAGTAGCACATCTACTGTTTGTAGCATTTTGCTTGAATTTGATGGAAATCAGGAGCTTGCCATTTTTTATTTTTGATCTTTGTAATATCAAATGGTTAGGAACCCATTATGAATTGACTGCGAACCATATGAATAAATTGTTTAATCAAAATTGATTAAAATCATTTAACCGAAACCGATTAAAAACCAATTAATAAACTATTTTGGTTTTAGATATCAAACTGATTAATAATCACATCAGTTTTGAGTTTGGATGTCTAAAACCGAAACGATTCAAATGAAACCGAATAATCGAAATCGAACCAATTAATCGAAACGAACCAATTAACTTTCTTAGATATAGTACATATATACAGTAATAATTATATGGATTATTAGTTTTGTCGAAATCATTTTAGTTTCAAGTAAATTGCAAGTACATAGTTTGATCATTACAACGCTGGTTTAAACATCAAGACAGTCCATGGTCCAAAAATATTAAATGTTGGTATCCCACATGCCGTACATATACTAACTGAAAGTAATTGAAGTTATAACTTGATCGATATTTATGGATTTAGTTTTTTTTAAGAGAATAAATTATCTAGTATTTTAAGGTTGGATATTTTTAGATTTAGTAATTGTTTTTACCAAGTGAATCTATACTTATATATTAAGCGAAAGTGTTTTAGATTGTATCTTTATTTGATATTTTTGAGGGGTTATAATTTTGTTCGATCTTTTAGATTTAATATTTATTCTTTACATAGTGTATCAACTGTTAGATTTATTTTTAATTAAATCAAATAGTAATATTTTTTCAAAGTAAAATAAATATGTAAAGTTGAAAAATCTTAATATCTTATAAAATGCATATCTTAATTTTTTTTTAATTTCATCAAAATCTAAGTTAACTCTCACTTTCTGAATAGTGGTTAAATGCATTTATTTTTGTTGCACAAACTAATATAACCTATATATACATATACATCAGATTAATTTCCAGCAACTCACAAAAACCAATAACTCAATAGGTCATGCTACTGTTACTTATTCAATAAAACCAGTGCAATCCCTTTCTCAATATATCATACATATAGCTAGTCTCATTCATGATTCAACCCATCTTTCATTCATATAGCTTTGGTGAACTGTAAGGAAAATGTGACACATACATATTCAATTCAATGAAATTTAAAGGGGAAGCGAAACAAGCACTTTCCAAGATCCACAATCCAATGCATGATGCATGTCATGCCCCTTAGTATCACGTGAATTTCTGAACTTGTGCTTTTGAAAAATAAAAATTCATGATCGACTCTCTGTGTACGTGCACGGCTCTCATTTAATTACTGTGTGATGCTTGTGTATTCTTGTGATATATAGAGCAATTTTTTATATGTGCTAAGAAATGAACACCATTTTTTACTTGACATCTGATCGAGTAATTGTGTGTGTACGTACATATCATATTTTGTCGGATTTCTTGGACAGATTCTTTCACTGATTTCAATGATTTCAACTAATTTACTTCCTCGTGGTGCATGCATCTACCTTGAGATGTACAAAATGAGTGATATGTGCACTTGGGGCTGAAGTTTTTAGAACTATCCTTGAATGTAGTCCAGTTATAGACCGCGTTTGGTGAAAGCATGACGTCGTCTCAGTCTTATCCTTGTATATATTGAACGATTTGAACAATGTCAAAACACACGAAATCAAAAGATACTAAGAAAAAACATTCAATTTATGTGAGAAACCCGAGAACCGAAAAATAACCCACATCCATCAGAAACTCTGATGGTAATCACTATGTGAAGAAGAGAAAATACAAGAACGGCGACTAAGACTGGGTTGCATATATATATATATATGGGAAAAATCCTAATCTCGACCGAGCCCAAAACTCACATAATAACATAAATACTGGCTTGCATCATATTAGACAACTCGTTAAGGTATGGGGGCGCCACCCGCGATCCTCTCTCTGCTCATCGAGAAGCGGAACCCCATCGAGGACTCCCTCCGGACCCCCACTGAGTCCGCATAGTGCATATGTTTTCGGATCCGTGAAATATTTGACAACCTCAAATATGAACGTGAAAGTGATCAATGATTGAGATACGCTAAGGATATGAAACATTTATATATGCGAACCATTAATTTGATCCGATAATACATATGTGCGATGTGCTTGACATATCATGATGTCAGACGCATATGGGATGCGATGTGGGATATTTGAGACATAATTGGCCACCCTGATAGCTGGCCAGCTTTGACAAAGCTAAACGAGGGACATTGGGAAATCAATGTGAAACATTATAATATGAAATAATCAACCTCAAACTAATTCGATTCGTGCACTTGCCTTTCCAGCCTTTTCTTTCACTCTCTTGATCTCCCTTGTTATTCCCATATTCACTGTTAGGTAACATGCCACAACCTCTTTTTCTCAATAAATATACACATGTATCATGCATATAGTGCCCAACGGGTGATATTATTGAGCAAAAGGACAGTTATCATATGTCATAGGATAAAAATCCAACTCATGTTGTGTGTATTGAATGTTCTTAAACATGTAACAAGATGTTTGTAAATTGCATATGATCCTAATTAGCTCAAGATATAAAAACGGTTCACACTCGTACATGATTCTTTCCTTTTCTCCACGATTGATGCAACAAATCACCAACATACATATATTATCCCCCGCCATATTGTTTCTTGCGCGTAATATTAAGTAATATTAAGGATCAACCTTCCCAAAGAATCCCAATTTCTCAAAGATGAAAACTTCAATGAGTTTCTCAAATTGGCTAGAGTGTAGTTTGAGATATCACAAGTTCATAACTCATAGTCATGGCCCAACAATGAATATTGAAGGATCAAAGATTAAAGGCATTTTTTGTTGGAGAAAATGACCGATGTGAATGGACCCATTCGGATAAAAGGCTTTGGGTTTTGGGCCCAATCCAAAGAACATGCTTTTCAAGGTAACTTGCATTGCACGGTGAAGGACAGGCCCACAAGGACCAGACCAAAATATGTGGGCCTCATATCCAGGCCCAATAACAGCACTATTGGTACAAAAAGAGGGCCCTTCCGTATAAGGGCCTTGGTACATGTGTCCTCAACATAATGAGACTTGGTACACTTGACCTTATCGAAACATCCATCGATAAACAAGTCACTCTGCTCAAGTCATTGTTCTAACAGTATTGAAAAGATTATGTCGCATTTTTCGAACTCTATCCATGATGAAAACACGCAAGTGATGTTTAAACCATACATCTACGAATGAAAGCCCAATTATTCAAGGCCTAAAGACCAAGTTTCAATCATAGGTCGCCCTCTGTGCAGGAAAATGTAAGAGACTAAGCAATGCATTACTCAAAGAAAAACTAACCAATGCATAAATCATGATAATATCAGCTCATGTAACGTGAATAAAAGTTCATCAAACCAGATGATCTCATACTTCAGCTGCAGAGAGAAACCACTATATTCGTTTATATGATTATATCTGATCAAAACCACTCCACGGCGGAGTCTTCACCACAAACATGAGTAAGAAGACTGACGAATACAACCTCAAGCGCGAATGGCAGATTCACCGAAACTAAAAGGAGAACTGTAACTCAGAAAAATCTCAGTGTCGTTCCAATGATATCTTTCAAAACGTTGTAACCAAGTAAACTCAATCTGTATGATTCACTAAAGCTGAACTGGAATGGTCGGAAAGGAGTTGTTCTTATCAGCACCTGAAGGGCTAGTATCATAAACCGGCTCCTTATGGCAAGGCTCGTCGTCTTGACTCACATGACCTGACTCTGTGCTATGCTCGGCCCCCTTGGTAAATGAGTTGTTTGGATCCTCGACAATGGTGTCTCTTTCTTGCTCCATATCCTGAAAGCCATCGCCTTCTTTCACAGATTCCGACGCTTCACTTGAATCAGACAAGTACACCGAGCTGGATTCACCACTACCCTTCTCATCATTTCCTGCCACCTTGGGGTTCATCTCATCCGCGACGCTCACCAAGTTCTCTCCTTCAGAGGAATGAATTCTCGCTAAGTTCTCTCCTTCTGAGGAGTGAGAACCAGCTTCATGGGAGCCTTCGGTATCCCTGCTCTCAGCATGGTCCAAATCTCGTCCTTCATCGACATAAGAGGATTGGCTTCCCAACTCTATGTGATGATCAGCAATTATCTCAGGCAGTGCTTCCGTTTCTTGGTTTATGAGTTCTATATCTTCGTGACTCAGTGGTGTTGATTCCATTTCAGAAGCAGAACTGGATGCGCTATCATCACTTGCTTCACTTGACTGTTTATGGAAATCCTGGTGACCGATGTCATCAGCTACAGCCAAGTGTTCTGGCATAAAATATGGTCTTAATGGAGGAAAATCCCGATTTTCATGCTTAGATGATCCGACACCAAAACTCTGATACCTACCCAAAGAAGCATCCTTCGCGTTCATTTTGAAGGGCTCATCATTCAAGTTCTCGACCATAAAGTTCTGCCCCTGGCTAAAACTCTGATGTCCAAGGAAAAAGGCATCATTTTGATTCATTCCTAAACTATCCCCGACGAAGTCAAAATTTTCCTTTCCAAAAACCTCCAAAGGTTCTTGAACCACAGTTGGTACAACTTCAGGGTTGACTTGGGAAAATGCATCAGGAAAATCAAACGGATTCTGCCTCGGTAACCAGGCCGAGGGAGCGGAGCCAGGGATGGCAGGCATACCAGATTGGTTATCAGATTGTTCCGGTATATCAAAGGGATTGAGCCGACTGGTTGAAACGGGAGGAACCTGGAATGGGCGATCAGCGCTGTCTAAGTCAATCAGATTTATGTCTGGGATAACGGAGAAGTTTCTCCAAACTCTTCTTCTGGCAATGAGGTTCTCCAAACGCTGATCCCTTTCTAAGTCTGAACTGCCTACGTCCCTGAGATTTTTCTCATCGGCTTCTGTCCATGTCACAACATGTCGTGTTACATCTTGTTCCTCGACTCTCGGGGTTTCTTCTTCCTCCTCATTGTTGTTGCCGTCGTCGTCGTCGTCATCATCGCTCTCTGCGCTGTTCTCATGGTCATTCCCATGAGTTCTTCTAGCAAGGAAATTTTCGAGACATTCATCCCTCTCAAGCTCCGAGCTGTTTAGGGCTATCAGATTCTTCTGATCATCTTCAGTCCATGATAACACAGGTTTACTCCCAGTGCTCTTTTTACAAACCTCTTCTTCTTCTTCTTCTTCATCCTCATCATCATTTGCATCCATCATTTTCTCGTTGTCATACTCTCCTTCCGAGCCATCTCCACCATCAGCTTGCCCTATCTGATCAGCATAATGTGGGTCTTCCGGAGCTAACAGAGGGTCGACCTCATCGAGAATAGGGATCATATCAGCCACAACAGAATCGTCAATGGGGGACTTGTATGCCACATCAGGCTCGGAATCAGTAGACTTATGGTCGTCATCATCAACCAACTTCTCATGCTCTGACGACGATGAGTACACAGAATCCGCCTTTTCAACAACTGATCCTTCCACTTCTTCAACTTTTCCTCCGTTTTCTCTCTCCGATGGTTGCTTCTCAAACTGAGCCTCGCGTGAGTTCCCGACATTCACAGGAACAGAAACATTAGGCTGGAGATCATGTCCTCTTCCTTTGCCAACACCATAACCGGTCAATCCCCGTTGGAATTCTTTGATCTCCTTCTCTATTATCTCCTTTCTGACCTCGGAAAATCTAGCTTTACTTTGATTCCAATCTTTTTGAGAAATGCTTGTCTGATCAAACACAGGGATCTTCAAAGAGGGAAAATCATTCCTCAATTTCCGATCATTTTCAGTAGCTTGGCCATTATTTTGCCCGAAAGTCAGTAACACCCCAAGTAGAACAGCAGTGCAAATAACGACAGGAGAAGCAGAAATAACAACGGAAAGTACCAACGGGTATGATCTGTACATATGTGCTAGGAAAAGTATCATCATGATAAGGAGTAGATGGCTGAGTAAGAACCTGAAACATCCTTTAAAAGATATCGTCTTCAGTATCCTACTCCGAGCCCCATTCAGGGACGCATGAGCAGTACCCCTCTTACAGATCATTCTTCCTTCACCAGCTTTCCACTATCTCAACATCTGCACCGAAGAATGAAGCATGATAATGATGTGAAAAGATCATCAGTGCCTATATCTAATTTGGCAATGAAAAATAAGCTGAAAAGGAATAGATTTAGATGTATGATTGGCAAAGTTGCATATACATTGCTTAATCATGATAGTGCATCAACAAAACATGATCATTTCAAGAGAACTGACTCCGAAGCAAACTAACACCATATTACATGAGTCAAACTATACCTTGATGAAAACTGACTCCGATTCATTGCCGGAGCCATCACATTGCGAATGCTATTCGAAATTCTGATTCACCCCATTACATAGAAAGACAAATCATTTTGAAGCTAATCGTGACGTCGAATTACAGGTCAATGCATCCAAACTAGTAGTTCGCATTGACATGATCTAATTCTTATTCAATAATAAATTCAATATTTTTTCACAGGATAGAATGTTCTGAACAACTAAACATACCCTACAGGGGAAAAAAGGGATCCAAATCCCAAAAGCCATCGACACTACAATCACTCAGTTGAATTCAACTCAATCGACATATACATGGATGAACCAATAAAATGAAGCAAATAAACAGATCAAAATCCCATTTTGAATGATGCCAACTATGCATTCAGCAAAAGATTTCAGGGAGAACTCTGAAGTATTATGAAGGAAAGGAGAATCAATTTTGAAGGCTTACATATGATGCACTTTATAACAGTCAGGTAAGCGAATTATGCCATCGCCAGTTACTTAAGCAAGTATTTACAGTGCAAAGGTGACGAAAAATGCAACCTGCTATCTTCATCATACAAAACAATCACTAAATTACATAAAACAAACAACATCTCCAGGCTAACTCCAATTCACAGCCGAGCAATCCCATCACCAATGCAATTCAAAGTTCTAATGTACCGCCTTTACTTGAAAAAACAAATCATTTGCCGAATGATCACAACGTTGAACGACAAGTGAATGCATCAAAACTATATCACAATCACATGATCTAATTCTAACTCATTCATTCATTCAATATTGTTTGACAAGTTAGAATGTCCTGATTAACTTATAATCATACCCTTAAAAAAGGGACCCAAATCTCAAAGCCATCTTCAGAATTTCATTAACCAATTCCTACAATCACTCAATTACATTCAAACCAATCGGATTCAACTAAATCGACATTTACATGGATGAACCAGTAAGAATGCAGCCACTAAACAGATCAAAATCGAATTTTGACTGAAACCCATCTCGCATTCAGCATCAAAGAACTAAAATCACATAAAACTACACAAATCAAGCTAAAAAATAAACGAACAAAGAACAGCCAAGGGTTTTGATTCAGACAGACAATTACCTTTTTCAAGAAAAGTACACGACGTGTAGCGAAGAAATCAAAAGGGCAATGAGGCTGATGAGTAATTGATTTATCGATCGATTTGGGTTTGGTTGATGTGGGATTCTTGGGGCAGGGCAGGGAGCCGATCATCATGTTTGAGTTTTGACCATTTCGCCATGGCCAATTTCAACGGCCTCTTCTCCTCGGTTCTATACTGGAATTTTCAATCCAAATATGAAAATAAAGCAAACCCTGTATCTTTTTCAACGATCTAATAAAAAAAATATTATATTTAATATAAAATAAAAAAGTAAATAGTTTAATTCTTAATAGAATATGAGAGGGGTTATTGCATCCTTTTTTTCCATAATTTTATATTAAAATAATCAAAATATCTCAATAAATGTTTACTATTTTTTTTATTGTTTTTCACATCAAACCTATCACTATCATCAAAAATCATAATATATTAATCAAATATATCAAATTAAAAAAATATATAAAAATCAATCCATATTAAATTATTATAAATATAATGGGATGAGAAATAATAATTATCTCTATCTCAATGTAAATTATGCATTGTCTCGAGGGTTTGTTCCAAAATGCATTCACTTTTTAACCGGAGGACTCTACCAAAAGGTTATAGAGAGAATTACCAATTACTACTTGTTTTTTATTATTTTTGTTTTAATTTATTCGTAATATTTTTCTTTTCAAGTTGTTCTAATATATTTATAATTTTTTTCTCTTCTTGTAAATTCTTAATCTAAAAAATCCAATCAATCATGTTTTACTACAGTATATCTACTACCTTCTTTCTCAACTGTTATAATAAATCTCGTTGTCCCTAAAAAAATATTTCTTTATCGAATTCTATAAAAATTCAATACACACGTAAAATCGCATGTTATGTCAAACTGTTTCAAATTAACTAGGACAGATGGAATACTTATTTAATTTTTGGTAAGTCATAATGCAAAAGTTTTATTACTATCAATTAGTTCTAAATTTTAATCCTAATTATGTTCTTATTTGACATTTACCTAAAATAAAGATATAAATTATTAAAATCTATTATAAATTACAATCACCGTCTCAAACTCTAATTCTAACTGTGACCAACAGTCGTCGTCATTCGTTGTGACCACCACTTTTGTTCTCGGAACAAACGGTGTGCATGTATCCCTTGTCGTAATGCTTGTCATTGTCGTTCCCGGAACAATTAGTGCTTCGGAACTTCACGAATAGGTCAACCTTTTGAACTTCATTCAATAGCATGACCAGGAAACCTTTCAAACTGCTATTGAATCCATGGTCAGACAAGAGACAACCTAGCAAGCTGAAACATCTTAGTAGCCAGAGAAAAAGAAAGCAAAAGTGATTTCCCTAATATCGACGATCAAAATGTAAGCAGCCTAAACCGTGAAAATGGGATTGTGGGAGAGTAATATAATAAAATACAATCGTTGAGTAGCCGAAAACATCTTTAACTTACGCTCTGACCCTAGTAGCATGGGCCACGTGGAATCCCGTGTGAATCAGCAAGGACCACCTTGCACGACTAAATACTCCTGGGTGGCCGATGGCGAAGTAGTACCATGAGGGAATGGTGAAAATAATCCCTATCGAGAAGTGAAATTATTCATTAGTTTAGAGTTAGGTAACTCCAAACCAATCTTAATTAATAGTAATAAAATCAAGTATTGAAAAATAAACAAATCACGAAAATAGACATACCCAGTTGAGTTGGGCTATGATTCCATCTCGGTGTCTAAGAACACGATCTAATAGATTGTTGTATTGAGTAGTTGGATTATAATCTCTTATCATAAAAATTGATATCGATTAAACTTAAAATCTTTTCTGAAGATATTAATTTTCCTAACGAAAGAGATAAAATCCCTCGACACGATAGAACCTCGGGAAAAAGAGATTCCAAAGAATCTAAAATGCGATCGATGTCCAAGAAATCAGACCTACCAAAAAAGGAAAAAAGACTTCTTTGTCGTGCTTCAACCCATAGGTACATATGAAATTAGGGATGAGATGAAAATATCAACACTCTTTCCTCATGATCAACTACAAAAAAGGGATAATGTACAGTTCGAATTGACAATTATCATCTCGTTTTCATTATGATAAAAAAGGAAAAGAAGAAGAAGATAGAAATGATTACGATGAACGAAACAAGATCTTGTTGCAATCTAAATCTAGTCAAAGTTAATAGAATTCATAATCTAATCCAAAAAATTCTAACTATCTTTATAATATTTCGAATCATATTACACATTTAGTTGTTTGTACGAGACTCTTGTTCTAGGCATTGATTAATATTTTGTCCTCACTCTCTTTTTTGAAAGTCAATTGAGAATTACATTTAAATCCGAATTCTTCAGAGGTTCAATCCTTTTTTCTTAGTTTACCCGATTCGATTTTAAAAAGAATAAGGTAAAGAGAAATAGATGAGCAAAGAAGATTAGTCACAGATACTTTCTTCCATCTGAAATCTTCATTATCCCCCATTCCTTCCTATGGGACTATTTAATAAGAACTCCAAACGTATTATAATCAATCAAATTGTCAAATAGGATAGAACTTCTTTTTGCTAGGTAGTTAAAAACTAATTAATAAAGCATAAGCGCCTTAAACATCAATTAACGAGGTTTTGGCCCAATCCATTAGCATTAAGAACTGCGTAGTTATGCCATACACATTATTAGATAGATAAAAATAAGAAATCTATTTATGTAATAGAGGTGATCCCCTACGATCTTGAGCAGTGGTATAGGATCAGATCCCAAGGATAGTAAGTCTTTTTCTTCTTAGAAACGAATGACTTTTTCAAATATTCTATATCAATTTCAACGAGATAGTTACCTCGTACAAAATACTAACAATAGAAAAAGAATGTCTTTCTTTGGTTGGTAGGAGAAAGAAGAAAACGGCTTATTAATCAAGATTCAAGTTAAAAATTTAGTTTTGATAAACTCTCTAAAACTGGCTAAATCTAGCCGAAATCTTATTCTATTTGATATACACTAGCTACACCTAACATGTGAAATGGGTGTATAAGGATGTTGTGCTCAACCTGGAAGACAATCATGAAGTTGAAAGTCCCAGAAATGCCTAAAGGCATACCATTATTATAAAAACTTCCTTGGCCTATTAGGTAAATCAAGAAAACTACAGTAAGAGCTTCAACAGGAACTGAATACGCGACAACAATCCAGGGACGCATACCAGACGAAAACAAAGTTTCCTCTCATGACCCATGTAACAAGGTACACCTAATAAAAAGTGTAGAACAATTAGCTCATAAGGACCACCATTATATAACCACTCATCAAAGGATGCCGCTTCCCATATTGGACAAAAATGCAACCCGATAGCCGCGGAAATAGAAATAATGACACCAGAAATAATATTATTTATGTAAAATAAAGATTCAGAAAAAAGTACAACTTTTCAATAGGATAGTAACTTTTAATAAGCAAAATTTTCTTATGAAGGATATATTTAGTCTATCCAAGTCAAACTTAAAAATGGTATTTATACTTGTCATGTCCTTTACCTAGAAATACGAGATCTGGGGCTCACTACCGTAGCTCGTACTGATGTGAATTTGTCTCCACCAGAAATGGAACAAAAAGTTGCTGAATTGGTCTATTTCTTATGTGTACCCATTGAAGTTTTTTGAAATGAACTAAAGAATGAATGTTTTTTTCTTCTCAGCGAAAGATAAAAAAATCTCTACACTCTATTTTATTTTTATTTTTGTATTTTCCAATTTCACGAATATTTTTTTAATATAACAATTCAAAAATGATACAGACATATGTGGAACAAAGAAACTCTTTTTATCTAAAAAAAAGATATTTTATGTTTATGAAAATCCACTCAATTCAAATAATCGATTCATCTCAATCCCACCCTCTAACCAAATAATAAAACATTTCAAAATAAAGATATTTTTGGTTTGATGTTCTTTTTTGGAATGGATAGGTTAGATAAAATGAATGACATTTTGTAAAGGAAAGAAGAGTCTTCCTTATTTCTTCATTGTAATTCAAAGTGGATTCTTTTTCTATTTCTCATTCTTTGGAAGATTTTTTTTAATTTAACAATACACTAATATTAATATATGAAAAAATATGGGAAAAAAGAGAGCATTTCTTCCACTTTTCTATCTTGTATCTATAGTCTTTTTACCCTGTTGGATTTCTCTTTTGTTTACGAAAAGTCTAAAATCTTGGCTAACAAATTGGTGGATTTCTATAAAATGAAGAATTTGATATAAACAAAAGAAGCAGACTGGTATTGTTCTTTTCTTTTTCATTTCTTAATAGAATAGAATAATCAAGCTTACTAAATCTTATTCAATCGATGATTAAATATCATATCTTTTTCTGTAGTAATTTACTTGTAATTATACATGTTAAAAAAAAGAGATATAAAAAAAATAGATTTGATTCTTTTTAAATTTTTTTTGGAAATTTGTTTTGGAACTGTCATTATTATTTTATAGAAATATTCTATTGATTGAGTGGTATATGTGTCAAAAGCACTCTTGTGATCAATTCTGAGTGAAAGATCATCAAAAAACAATGTATGTACATTATACATTATTACATTATAATTTTGAATAAACAAGAGTAAATAAGAAAAGAAAGTAAAAAAATGTCATCTTATGTAATTATGAAAAATGATTATGCAAATACAATGCACATTATTTCGGATTCAGTGCTCTCGATTATAATACAAAAACTCACTGTACTAAACAGTGCCGAAAACCACCACTTCATATTCCACCGTAATAATAACCCATCTATTTACAAACCATGGACTCATTTTATAACACATGCGCATTCTTTCTTTGTTCTTGTCTTCAACGATGGCAATCAGTGCGTTTCTTATCTTTGTCGTAGAGATCTTGGATTATGAAATGAGATGCGGTATTGAAAATTTTGGGATAATTATATCAATTTGAATTAATTATCTATGAGTCAATATTGTGGGTAAATAATATACTGATTAATCACTCACACACACTTTCCAAGCCTCTCTCTCCCTTTCAAGCCCCTGAGAAACCCCAAAACCAAACTTCGCCATCATCGTCTCATCTTCATCATCACCACCATCAACACACCGACCTCACCCTCATCATCGCGGCCTCCACTCACGCAAACCATCACCACAATGGTCGGCATATGAAACCACCAACATCACCATCTTCCCCTCGCTCACCTGTAGCCATCTTCTTTCCCCAGGCGGCAGCAGCGACGAAGAGAAGGGCAGCAAACAGCAGGACAATGACGTGACACCAGCGACAAAAAAAGTCAAGGCGTGGGTGTTATCAGTTCTCTCCTCCTCGTGTGCATGTATATTTGGGTTTGATAAAGGACGAGGTAACCTAGCGTGTGCGTTAAGGATATATTATGTATGTGTGTGTATGGTGATATGATGCGCATGATATATGGGTGTGCATGGTCACAGTAAAGGGCTGTGCGTTTGTGTCGTGGCTGTGCGTATGTGTTTAAGGATGTGTATTGTAAGTGTGTTGATGGGGAGGGTTGCGCAGGGATCTGTGAGGATGTTGGTGATAGTTCGGCTGTGTAGGGTTCATGTGTGCATTAGGGTGATGTCGTGTGGGTGTGCGTATGGTGATAAGGTGTGTATTAAGGATTAGAAATGGCTGTGCATGTGTGTGTGCTTAATGACCGGTTGTGTTAGGGTATATGTGTGTATGTTAAGTGTTTAACAATGTGTATTAGAGACTAGTTTTATGTGTGTGTGTGTCAAAGATGCCAGCTGTGTATATAGGTGTGTTCTAGGGTTGATGACCGGTTTATGTGTGGGATTAGGGTGATGTGCGTGCAAGGCATGTGCATGTGTGTGTTTTAGGTATTTGAAATGTGCTTAGGAGTATGAGTTAGGGATGGCTGTGTAGGTGTGTATGATAAGGTTAGGATTAGGCTGTGTATGTATGTTAAGGTTTAACATTGACACATATAAAGGACTAGTGTCATGCGTGTGTGTGTTTAGGGATCGTTCTGTGCATATGTGTATGAGCACGAATGTGTGAGTGCATGACTTTATGTTGTTGTGATATACAAAAATGTTAAGGATCGGGATTATATATATATATATCATGCCTTGAGGTAGGGTCGGGATCGGGGATGATTGTGGTGTGATTATCTTGTGTGTGAGTGTTATAATATAGATCATGACAATAAATGTCCTCTCGGAAGATAAATGAAAAGGACTCTTAATGCTTAAATAAAAAGGGTACGGAGACGTGAAACTTGATTGCATTATCTTACGATGCGAACTAAAGAAAAAGCAAATCAAATAAAAGCATGTGTCCATGAGTTGTGAAGATTAAGCTTGGCATCCCGTTTTGAATCCAAGTGGGTCATTATTTGGTGTTTGGGAAGCCTTATGGGTGTTCGGATTCAGTCGTTAACTCTGAGTATAATCTTTTTTAGTTGGTCATCACGACAGGCAAGTAGGGAACTAGCTAGGGAGGTAGTGTCCCGCCCCCTTCGCATGCATGCAACGACAGTGATAGAGAGAGTCCGAAGGATGGTATAGCGAGACACGGGTGAGTGCCACGGGCGACTCTCTGCAGAGAGGTCCTTCTCAGGGGAGGTTATTGAGATTTCTTTACTCACAGGTTATGTGTTTTCATTTACAGACGGGAGGATCCTAGAACGAGTTGCATTCATATAGATCTTCACTTATGCTTGTGAGATATTATATCCAATCAAACACTACTTTTGCTTAATCAAACATTAGTCTATACTTCATTTTGAGATCAAGTTTGTAACTTCAACATGTATCCGAACATGTAAAGTATCTAATGTATCTGATGTTTATGTAATTCCTTTATTTCTATATCTCTAAACCCGTTAGGGTTATTTGATCTTGTGAAAGACTATCTCTGTGACGGCATAACTTTCACGTGTCATCTGGCGTGGAGGTGGGGTGTTATTTTTTACCGAACAACAAACTGTTTTTTTGAATCTCACAATTAGCTCCTCCTATTACAATAAGTTATAAACATCTAAAAGCACTTTCATTCACCCCAGCCAAATAAGCCCTAACACATAGGTTGCAAATTCATACAAACGAGTGGATCAACGTGAACAAATCACACACAAAAAAAAAAGAGCAAAAAAATCAAAAACACATAATTTATAATGGTTCAGACTCAAATGAATTTTGACGTCTCTCATTCTAGGTTGTCTAGTGTCTTTTACTGGCAATGTGGGTAGATTGCTCTCCAATCAATCCTAACTTTCCTTCTAGAAGTTCAGCTCTTGATTTCAAAAATTTTAGACCAGACATCAATAAAGTCTTCTTTCAACAGATACGTTTCTCAACAGATAATCCACAATTAATCTTTCTTTTTGGATAAATTATTCCCCTCTCACAAAGGTGTCTTGGGATTATCAAAGGATGCCTCGAAAATATCGATTACCTTAAGAAAATGGGATAACTGGATAAAATTCTCAAATGAAAGTTTCTCTTACATTTTTAGTGTCCTTTTTGATTTTTACATTCCTCTGCACAATTTCAGTGTACACACATATGATGTACAGTTCACATAATCATTATTTACAGTTCACGGATTCAAATGATTACTAAAACATAAATAAAATTTTTATTGATTATTTTTCCCTAATTTGTCTTAAGAATATCCAATAATGATATTAACATTTTTCTCCTTATTCTCAAATCAAGGAAAGAAGGAAAGAAACGTTTTGGCGACATGCTCTCGCATCTGATTTTAGGTTCATGAATAAGCCCAATGGGTCTTCATGATAGTCCCGATGGAAGATTATGCGGAGTCAACATCACAGGCAAACATGAGTACTCAGTCCCGGACTTTCTAAAAGAGCAAACCCATAGGTGCATAGCCTTAAAAGAATGTTCCGAGGTTCAACAAAGAACCAAAAAAACTCTTTATCCA
The DNA here is from genome assembly GCA_001925005.1 of Drosera capensis. Lineage (NCBI taxonomy): Eukaryota > Viridiplantae > Streptophyta > Magnoliopsida > Caryophyllales > Droseraceae > Drosera > Drosera capensis. The sequence goes on from LIEC01011871.1 coordinate 81,561, forward strand.
AATGTTTCCAAGCTTCACTATATGAGGAATGTGATAACAAGTCCTCAAAGCTTTGGTTATCGGCATTTAATGAGCAACAAGCTTCTTACCCCGAAGTTTATCCTTATACCTTCGTGCCCTATAGTTGGAACACATCTCCAAGTTTTCTACATCCTTCCAGAACAGCATGCAACCACTGGGGCATACGTCTATTTTCTTAATAGGAAAATGCATGCCTCTTATCAGCCGGTTAGTTAAGTAGAATGTGTTCGTCATCACATTGTCTTCTCAACAAATGTCTTTCTACAACGCCGCAATGGTATCAGTTGCTCTGTGCAATATGTTATACTCACACTTGATGTTCAACAACCTGCAAGCAACCTCAACCTGGGACACTCTATAGTCAGGATACAAAGGCTCCTTAACACTATTCAGCATATCAAAGAAAGGCTTGGAAGTAGATGGCGGACTATCATCAAAATCCTCCATCTTCTTGTGATCTATAACCCTAGAAAACCAAGCCCAAACCCATCCACAATCATGTCCTCATACGGATTTGAACGCATCGTTATTGAGGTTTCCCCTTGCTCAGCCTCACCTTGTTGTGTCCATGTCCAATAGTTAAATACAAAACCCTGCTCATACAAGTACACTATCGTTTCATCAGTCGTTTGATATATGCTATTATGGCACTTGACACAAGGACATCTCAAGTGTCCGGGGTAATTGAAAATTTGGTTCTTAAGGACGAAGTTCACAAATTTTTTGATGTTTGTAGCAAAGACAATGTTAAAATACTCATCAACAAGCCGTTCATACATGTAGGATCTATCATAAAATCATGATAAATCCAATTCCATCTTTCTGTCCATTAAAACATGAATAATGTCAAGTAGAGAAATATAAAATCTTTCTTTCAAAGATTTATAAATTATCCTCACTTAATTTAGGTCTACTCACAAAATAATTAAGAATATTTCAAAAATTATAATTTTATGTACATATATTTGCTATCCATAACCAATCAATATTCACTTTCACCTACCTCTAAAATTTTATTTTTTGCTTAAATGAATTTCATATAAAACACATATTTAAATTTCCATAAAAAATCAATGTTTTAAGGGAAATCAAATCCAAACAAAATCTGTCAAAACCATTTTCAATGACCATCAAACCCAATCAATCGACCGAATCATCACACCAACCAATCTCCATCAACCAATTAATCATCCTAATCAACAAATCACATGAAATAGTTTTAAACCACATCATCAACACTTCCCCCAAATCTAGATAGGCCCTCGATTCCTCCAAATCACCCAATAATCATCAAACCAACCTACAACACCAATTAAAAGAAATCTAATGCTCCAACTAACATTAATAATACACAAATTGTACCAAAAATAAAAGCACTTGTAAGTTACGGTTTTAGATTTTTATATTTTTAACTAATCCGAATAAGGTGTTGGTGGTTGTCGACGATGATGGTGGCGGTCACGCGTAGGCAGCTTCCAACGGTGGCGGTTGTCCGAAGGTGGTGGTGGCTGATGGCCAGGAGAGGAGAAGACGGAGGTGGTGGTGGGGGATGTCGGGGGTGGT